>ML825997.1:15112-27441 GCA_009831015.1 Picea engelmannii | reverse complement strand
GATCCCCATCAACTTTGGGACTCAATGTCTCTTCATTAAATTCTCCTTCTAATGAGGATGGCATAGAAAACTTCAAATGATCCACATATACATTGGAATATTTTCCCATATATGGTGACCAATCCAAGCAAATAGCTTTTATTTATTCTTATCCACAATCCTAAAGTATCATTTTAAACCTTTCTTTGGTGGGTGCAAACAAACCTGATCAAACTTAGGAGGTATGTGTTGTTAAATGCTTATCATGCCTCTTTTCGTAACTTGATTAAGATTCCTACAAGATGGATGCTTATAGATACACATGTTCGTGGATTTTTCTTTTTAACGAAGTTTGCATATTTTTCCATTGATCAATTTTCTTAATTGTTCCACTTTGAGGGCTAAAATTTCAAGTTAAAGTGAGTACAATAAAATATGAGAAATTCATAGGTGGAGGATTTGAGGTGAGCAATGAATTGTGAAATTAACAATATTGATATATATAAATGACAAAAAATCTTCCCATATATTGGGATGTTATAGCCTCACAATCCTCCTTCAAGCCTACAATCATCTCAAAGACTCGAGACTTGCATATATATACAAGTTTTGTAAGGTTTTAACCATTTTCCAAAATTTGAGCTAGATGTAGGTAATCCCTTATATTCTTCAATTACATAAGAGTTTAACTTTAGAGCTATGGTCAAATAAAAACAAACTAGAGGTCTTAAAGGAAATTGACCATGTGGTTTTGTATATATTTATCATACTTGATTACCGAATCAAAATTTTGTAGGATAACATTCACATGAAGTATAGGCTTTGTTGTGACTTGGATTGTGCAATTAACAATGATATACATGAATGACAAACAATCTTCCCAAATATTGGGATGTTATAGCCTCATAACAAATGAACCAATGTTTTATTTATATGCTTGAGATACCCATACAATTGTAAATAAAGGATATAATTCTCTTCAACTAATATCCATTATCATCTATTATAAAATCTTATGATTATAAAAGCTTATGATCTGAGTTATTTTTGTTTGTTTTCCCAACAATTAATTCATGTAGTACTTCAATGCCTAAACTATGATGTACAATTCCTTATCTTATTTGGGTGTATTATGATTGCACCAACAAAAGTTTCAAGTGTTATGTTATCCAACTCCTTCATTGTATCAAAGGTTCTGCCATTGTGTATCATGCAAAATGTGTTTTGATTTCAAATGAAATTGCAAGTTTCATTAGATTTAATATTGATGCATTACAATTCTTTCAAGTCAAAGCTTCAGTTACTTGGTTTTCAATTGCAATGAATTGAAACGTTATACGTGCCTTTTCTAATGTGCATTGAAGAGACACTTCATTCCTAAATAATTTGCTAACCCCATGAATTACCTTGGTTCAATCAAATTATCTGTGATCAACCAATTTACAATGAATTTTATATATCTTAGGTCAATACAAAATTCACATCCTCTAACTACAAAATCCATACACAACAATAATTGTTTTCCAAGCTCATATTTCTTCATGTTGGCTTGCAATTAATTGTGTTGGAGGCTTAAAAATATTATCTCGAAATGTTTCAAATGATCTTCCCAAATCTTGCTAAAAATCAAAATATCATCCAGGGAGGCTACAATAAACAAGTTCGAGAAATGGTCTTAAGATATCATCCATCAATCTTAGAAGTGTTGTCATAGTATTGTGTAATATAAATTGGAAATGACTCACTCATGCAATCCATGTGTTTTTATTAAAGTAATATTCCAAATTATTCTTTGTGTATATTGTCATATTGGTATCCTTACTTCTAATCCAACTTCATGATAACACACGCTTACAATATTTGGTTGATATGTGCCTTGATTATTTGTAGGGGATATATATATTACAATATGTTAGAATATTACCATATTACAATGTAATAGTAATGTCATATTACAATGTAATATGGCATACAATATGGTATACCATATTACAATGTCATATGGCATACAATATGGTATACCATATTACAATGTCATATGGTAATACCATATTACAATGTAATATGGTAATACCATATCTCATGTAATTTTTATTTTTTTAAAATTAAAGCCATCGTCGCAATATCGACAATAGTTCGTCGGAAACAAATCTAATATTTTACCACAACCATTGCTATAACGACGAAAGTTCATCGAAATTTGCCATGAATTTTCATCGCACATACAACATCTACGTTGTAAGTTAGGTTTTGAGATATATTTTCATCGATATTTCCATGTATTTTCATCACAAGTTGTGACGGTTTTGCATCGCACATTCAACATCTACGTCGTGATTTATTGGCCTGGCATAATTTTTTGTCGAAATTGCGACGAATTTTTGTTGTAATTGCCACATTTCTTCATTGTTATTGCGACATAAATTCGTTGTAATTGCGACGATGCATAGGGTTAACTGATCTTGAAGGTGGTGACACATGGAGCAATTATTTCGTCGATGTTTCCACACACACTTGGATCATGGATATAGAAACGAAATTATTCCAATGAAAAAAATCTTGGCTTTCGTGGAAATTGTGATGGATAAGTGTGGCAATATCAACGAAAAAATGTCGCAATTTTGGTCATATGTATTAGTGGGCAGCCTTTCAGTGGGGAGGCAGAAAAAAAAGGCATTTGACACTCTGGAATAAAACATCAATCATGCACCAATACTATATTTTTTGTACCTTCAACATCCATTCAAGTTTGCAACTAGTACCAGTGCAGATTCTATGAGAGAAGATATGATTTTTAGACCTCTTGGTTTTGCATCTATTTTTTTGAATAATGTTCATGTTAGCTATGTTGCAAAATATGTTATTGGCTAAGTCTTGAAATATGTATGTGAGAGGCTAATCCATGTATTGCAGGTGAAAAGATGTTGGTTGTAGGAAAAACCATTCTACCACTTGGGTAAACCTTGTATTCCTACCAATGCAAAAATCCATGTAATTGAAGAAGCTTGCACTTCTCTTATATTTAAGAATTTTGGGGTAGAGAGGATTGTAATGTATTTTTTCAGGCTATGTTTTCCTCGAATGAATGTAATTGTAACCATGATTGTAAAGAGGTGCGTGTTGTGCATTTTATAGAAAATCGGGGTTGTACACACCACTCACTATTCCTTCTCACCCTTGGAAGAGTATCTCCTTGGATTTTGTAGGAGGGTTTTCTATGTCGAAAAAGGGTCATCACTAATTTCAAGTAGTAGTGGATAGGTTTAGCGAGCCATGTGTTTTTATGCTATGAAACAAGAATATCATTGTTGAGCAAGTTGCTCACCTTTTCTTTCAGCATGTATGGGTCCATATTGGACTTCCCATTGTCATTATTTATTATTGAGACACTTGATTCCTTGAGAAGGTTATGTGGATAATGATAGACACAAAGTTGAAGAGGAGGATTTCTTTCCATCCACGGACTGAATATCAGATAGAGGTTGCAAGAAGAAAAATGGTTCAGTTGATTCATGGTTACCACAACAAACATCCCAAGTTGTGGGATAATCAGATATAGTGTATGCAACATGTACTCTTCACCATCTTCGAGAGAATTGACACCAATGCCTTTTGAGATATACCACCAAATATGCAAATATAATCATTTGTAAACATAAAAATTTATGAGCCTCCAATGATCATGGATCAACAAGAGAATATTTTAATATCATCATTGGATGAGTTTTCTCCTGTGTACTTGGATGAGTTCAAAGAAAATATCATCCTCAAAAGAAGGATGAGGACTTCACGTAGGGGTGAACTTTGAGTGGGCCAGAAGGGAACACATCCAAGTAGAGCATGGTGGATCGAGGAAGAGAAAGTGAGGGAGTAATTCCCTCACCTTCCTGGTGACTGATGAGGATTTTGGAGGCCCAAAAGCTTCTTAGTGGGGAGGAATGATCCAGGAGGATCTAAAAGGGAAACAAATCAAAGTCCTCAAATATCAGCAAAAATAGCACCAAGTTGAAGTGTTCATTGAAATATTTCAAATGGTGAAAATGACACCTCAAACAGATTCTGAATGAAGATGTTATGGCCAGTCAAAATTTTGGTCAACCTAGTGAGAGTCAACCAGTTTGTACAACTGATGTCATCACCATTCCATACAAGTTGATTTCATGCTAATGTGGAAACACCACAGGCTGTGACTTGTCACCTAATTTTGGTATTTTTGGCTACCAATTGGACCAATAAAAATATGCCACATGACACCCCCAAGAAGTGCCACAAGGCACCACCCAAGGCCACCACATCGCCCACCCACAGTAGGATATGTGGTAGCTATTGACTTGGAAGGGTGGATTAATGGAGGAAACATTTACCAATGATTAAGTGCCACATGGCACCCTCATAGGATTCCATGTGGCATCACCATAACCAATCTCAACTTATGGCAGTTTAATTATGGATTAAGTGGTTAGACGGTTGGTTAAATGGTTAATGGCAGATTAAAAGGTGGGTATTAGTTTAAATTATGTTTTGTAAATATTATATATATTACCCATGGTAATATATTTCGAAATCGACCACCTATATAAAAAGGGAGACCGCAGGTTTGACCTTGAGACTCCCCAAATTTAACCAAGAACATTAACCAACCTATAAACATGTTGAGTTGTTAACTCTACGCCACACAAAATATTTAAACACAATTTTTTCCAGAGCTCGCGGGAGATATGTACACAAAGAGATTGTTTGAGGGAACAAAAAATGATGTAGAGAGCATTTATTTTAGGTGGCATGCACACTTTACAGGGTAGAGAGCCCAACAGAGGCCTAGAGGTGAATTTGTCCGATTGAGATGAATTGATAATCGATTTTTCACTAATAGTCGCAATGAGTCCACCAATGATGTCTATTTTTGCATCACATTTTTGGATCAGAAGGAAATTTTTTAGATGCGAGGTATAATGATGTATATATGCCAATTTTATTGTTGTGTTAATATAAAGCCTCTCTATTTGGAAGTGGGCACGAAGACATAGTTTATCCTTGGGACGAACTCTGTTATCATTTCTTGTGTTATGGATTTTATTCTCATCTTTTCTCCATGATTATTTCCTCTTTCATTATGTTGCACATAAGATTTTAAATTCATTCTCTTAATGCAATTTATGTAATGTAATCAAGGGAAAGATGATGGATCAACCAAGCACCAAAGAATGTTCTTCATACATATGCCACCATATACAATAGGATATCATCAATGAAGTGCCTCAATCATGTGATATCATCATCATGACATATACCAAACCAGATAGAAATATAGCCAAGATATGTCTATAATCATTGTATCATAACATCCCCAAGGTGTACCTAAAACATATGTCCAAATATCCAAATCGTTTTCCACAATGCACCTCTATCGTCTATCATATCATGTGCCGTAATATATTCCTCAAGCATATGTCAATATGACAAAAATGTTCTTCTAATAATGATTTATAATATCCATACACAATGTACCAAGGATATGTCTCAAGCATGTACCAATATCACCAAGACATGAACCTCAACTAAGGGCCTCCAAGACATGCCTTAAGCATTTTCCATACCATCCATGATACAAATCTCAAAAAAACACATAAAAGAAATACCTTTGCTCATGAAGAAGACTTGGTGCATATCATCTTAGACCAATAGACCAAATTGGTGCATTTAATATTCAAGAAACAAGAGATATCATCTTTTTTCAGGTCCATTTAACAAATCTGCGACCTGTACACTTTCAACCTGTGGATGTCTACACTTTGTTCCTATGTGACCCACAAATGTGCACAATTTTTTCAACTGTGTATCGAAGATGTCCATGTCCTTCACCACTGTGACCCACAAATAACCTCACAAAGTTAGCTTGCAGACTTTTCCTTCACTTCCCTTAGCTACCTCAGACTTCACTACCTAAGATATGCTATGAAAATATTAACCAAAATATCACTGGAAATATAGATAATCATTGAACTTGTGTGTGTTATAATGAAAGGCTTATTGAAATGTATTTATACTTTTCCATGTGACTTCTTTCCTTAAATTTAGGTTCGACCTGTACTTTCTTGTTATAACCATTTTACCCTTTAATTAATGACTTGTAACTTCTTATTGCAACCATTTAGGGGATTCGTGACTATTCTTCGAGCTTCTAACTTCATGACCTCATAAATCCTAAATCGTGAGGAACTACATGCCATACCACCTACTCCTGGAAACAATACGATGAGGACTATCCATATATGAGTGTGTTTACTGCATTTTCATTGCCATTCATGTCCTTATTCCTCAAACAAATTTGGGATTCATGAAAAAACCTCTAGGGATTCTTTTAGACTTCCTCAAAGAATATTCTTGTGACAGACATGCTTATAGCTATTCCATAAGAGTGTTCGAAAACACAGGTATTCCAACAGAGGACGAACACCTTCAGTAACCACTCACATAACCAGATAAGAGATCAACACACCGATGTTTTCACGTGGTAAAAACCCTACGGGGAAACATCCACAGCCCCAACAAGTGCGACCACTTGGAGAAGTTTATTAATGCAAAGAAAACGTTTACAGAGAGATTTTACAAGAGAGTTTCTCACAATCGATCATTGGAAAATGAACCTCCATGCTCTTGAAATAGAGATCATGGACCAATCGGGTGTTAAACCATGGATCAATGGTCGTTAAGATCGAGGAGAGTATGAACTGTCAGATCACTCTATGTGAGGAACATATTGTGACTATCGTATTTCCTAACTACAAATGCATACTAATGCATACTAAAGAAACACACTTTTACCTAATGACACATTAGACCAAGTAGCTCTTAACTAACTTCTAAGTGTCTAAATATCCTAATATCCCCCCTTAAGAACAACTTGGGATAGGATTGAAGGATTTACAATATTGACACAATAAGAGAAGGAAGGAGGCATTAGAGCCCATCCCCCCTTAATGACAACTTCCTGAACTCCTAACATAGATCAAAGTTTGGAAAAATTCACTTCTGTAAGAGACTTTGTGAAAATGTCTGCAACTTGATCTTCTGTAGGGAAAAAGAGTACTTTAATAACTTGATCATGAATTAACTTTCTGATGAAGTGCATGTGTAGCTCGATGTGTTTTCTATGATTATGTTGAACTAGGTCTTTGGCGAGCTTGATGGCACTCTAGTTGTCACACCAAAGGATGGTTGAATATTGGTGCTGGAATCCAAACTCTGAAAGGATTTGTCAAAGCCACAAGGCTTCCTGGCTTGCATTTAATGATGCTCGGTACTATGCTTCTGCTGAAGAAAGTGAAATAGCCTGTTGTTTCTTACAGGCCCAAGTGATAAGTCCCGAACCAAGGCTGAAAACATAACCTACAGTAGACATCTGATCATCAGGGTTGTCGGCCCAACCTGAATCAGTGAAACCAACCAATAAAGGATTCCCCCCTGAACTGTAATGTATCCTGAACTGAACTATACCACGAACATAGTGAAGTATCCTTTTAGCTACATTCCAATGGATTTCATGGGGTGTTTACATATACTGGGCAACAAGAACAACAACAAAGGAAAGATTAGGACATGTATGAGTCAAGTATAAGAGGCTACCAACTAACTGATGGTACATGGTGGGATCAACTTCAGGAGAAGTATAGGTGGAAGTAAGCTTGAATCTAGACTAGAAGGGAGAAGGGGTTAGTTTACAATCGTCCATGTGAAAGCGACGAAGAAGGTCACAAGCATACTTAGACTGGGAAAGAAAAATTCCTTCATTGGTTTGCAAAACTTGGAGGCCAAGGAAATAGTGCAAAAATCCTAAGTTTGTCATTTCAAATTTCTTCTTAAGGCTGGTTTTCACATGGTTTAAAAGTTTTGAGTCACTACCAGTAAGGATAAGGTCATCAACATAAAGGACAAGGATTATGAGATGGATTCCTACATTCTTGGTATAGACATTAGGATTAGAATGGCATCTAGAGAATCCAGTGGAAATAAGAAAGGTCTCCATTTTGTCATACCAAGCTTGGGGAGCTTGCTTGAGACCATAAACAAATTTCTTAAGGCGAAAAACAAGGCTAGATTCATTTTGGACATATCCAGGAGGTTGTTCCATGTATATTTATTCTTTCAAATCTCCATGCAAGAAGGCGGATTTAACATCCATCTGATGGACCTCCCATTTATGTGAGGTAGCAAGGGAAAGAACAAGGCGGATGGAATTCATTTTGGCTACAGGGGAAAAGGTTTCATGATAGTCAATTCCTTCAACTTGGGAAAATCCTATGGCGACTAAACGAGCCTTGTGTCTTTCAACACTTCCATCTAATGCATACTTAGTTCTGTAGACCCATTTACATATGACAAGTTTTCTTCCTTTTGGAAGAGGGAAAAGATCCCAAGTATCATTTTCCATTAAATAATGATAATCTTCATTCATTGTTGTATCCCAATCTAGATGAACTAAATCTTCTACAAATGTCTCTGGATCATTAGTTTCTTAAACTTGAGCCAAATGAGAAGAGGCTCACTGGAACTGTGAATGTGTCTGATGTTGATCTGAAGAATCACCGAAAAGATCACCAATTACTTCTCATGTTGAACAAACCCATCTAGGAAGTGGTGGAGTTGGTGTTGATTCAGGTTCAAAGGAATCATCTAGAGGAGGGTGTGTAACACCCTCTTTCCCCCAGTCTGTAAAAATAATTATATTGGACAAGAACTATTGAAAACTCAAAGACGTGAATGTTTGATTTGACATACCTTTGTATAAAAGGTTGATGAATGTAAATTATGCTATGAATATGTGTTGCATGACTGTTGGGAGGGGGATGTGCCAAAAGAGACCACGATGGATAATGAGAGGTGGTGGAAGGGACCTGGAATGGTTGCGTTAACTTCCACCGAGCCAGTACTGTATTGGTTTATACTTGCTCAAAAACCAAAGCATCTCTTTGATTTTGGAATGGATTTCCTGTCAGATTGGTAGGTGGGGAGGCTCCTTAAGAGTTAAATGAGGGTATGGGGGGTGAACCGCCCATCCGTAACATCCCTCAGACCTGACCACAGATGACGAAATTCATGCCACACACAACCTTGCAGACAAAAATTGGCAAGAGAGGAAATGTGGTAGGGGGGAGAGCAGTGCGCGTGACGAGGATCACGAAAGAGACTGGAGAAACCCTGGAAATGTAGGGAGTTTTGAATACCAAGAGAAGGAGAGTAACCTTCATCTTGGATTATTTTCCTACATCAGGAGAAGGAGAGTAACTTTCATCCTTGATTTCTGTTGAGCTGGAAGTAGGAGACTGAACCTCAAAGCATCGTGGTCTAGCTCAGGGGTGGCTAGTGGTAAATATGTTTGGAGTCACTAAGCCTACAATTGGGTGGAAATGAGAACCCATTTAAGTAGTTGCATCACACCTGGTAGATTTGATAAGTGTTTTATACCTTGTATTTCAAACTGAATATCATGAATGCATGCTTGTGTTTACATGCCCATAATAATTTCTGTGTAGAATGATTTCCTGGTGTTTTAAACTGGAAATAATGGATGCATGTGTATGCTTATATGTCATCGTTGGTTCCTATAAAAATGGTTAAGTTTGGGGTCGGAAGGGTATCTCTCTAAGGTCTCAGAATCGTGGGATTTTGAAGCCCCGAGAAGTTGAATTTTGTGATTCAAGCTTAGAAGGGATAGCGAGCCCAATTTTAGAAAGAGAGAATACCCTATCATTCGGTTGATGAACGGTCAGAAGCCTTTCGAGAATGCCCCAGATCTGTCGAGACTGATGGATCTAAAGGAGGAGCATGAGGTCTCAACACTCCAACTCGTGAAGTCGTGAGATGCGAGTAGTGCTAGTATTTAGCCTAGGAAGCGGGTAACCGGTGGTGGACACGTGTCACACTGGGAAAGAGTCAACCCACTATTGACTTATCGTGGCTCAGGGTTTTGTAGGATGAAGAAGCTGCACCTTGATCGCTAAGGCCACAAAATACTGAGAGTTGAGGTCTTGTGTGACAGGCGGTGGCGACACAGCTCGTGAGCAAAGTATAACAGGGTTGACAAGTGGCATGTGCACATTGTTTTGGCAAAGTCCATGCAACATTGACCTATCACATCTTGGGGATTCACAAAGGAGGAGCACGAGAGATCAACACCTCAACTGGCGAGGTTGCGAGTGGTGCTAGTGTTTGGCCTAGCCTATGGTTACATGTAGCAGGTGCCAGTGAGGAGGGAACCATACCCATATAACATCTGGGGTATCTGTGTTTAGAGAAAGGAGAGTCGAGAGTCTTGATTCCCGACTCACGAGTTGTGAAAGGTGATTGCGCTAAGGCCAGCTTGTGTTCATTTGGAGGAGGATAAGGAAAGAGAGGGTCTAGACTATGCCCCATAGAAGTCTCAAGGATTCTATTCCTCGAAGAAAAAGATGAAAAATCTAAGTTGTTGTAGTGGGTGTGTGACAAATTGGTACTAAACGACCTTTTTTTGGGGTATGTTTTGGTTGAAAAATTTCAACATGAAATTTTATGCAAATGTTGTATTCCTCGGATAGATCTTTCCAATGGGCTATCATACACCTAAAACATAGATCGTATGCAAAAGTTACGACCCCGGGAAGTTGATGTACTGACTTACCCAAATAAGGCCCACATGACTTTTGGCGCTTCATCTCCTAGGGTTAGGTTTTTGGATGTATAGGGTTTTTTGGAATTCTTGTTTATTGTAAGAAGGCCTTTAGAGCCTCATTGTAAACATCTTCTTGCAA
Organism: Picea engelmannii; assembly: GCA_009831015.1. Taxonomy (NCBI): domain Eukaryota; kingdom Viridiplantae; phylum Streptophyta; class Pinopsida; order Pinales; family Pinaceae; genus Picea; species Picea engelmannii. Next base: position 16,675 of record ML825997.1, on the reverse strand, counting down.
ATGAGCGCATCCATCACATCTCTTCTCAGAGATAAGCCGCCACCATTCCAACAATCTTGTTTCCACTGCATTTTACAGTTTCTAGCTTATTTCTTTATTGAATACAAAACCAGTTTTATTGTATCTCTGTTATTTTGTGTTAACCCCTTGTTAATTATCTATATTCATTTTGTTTTTCTCATAAAATCTGGATCATGAGGAGATGGGGCTTCTACTGTATTCCCTTCTTGTGCAAATCCCTCCATTTTGGGTTCTGTGCAGTTTGAACTAGTATTCTCTGTGGGTAAAGGAATAACTCATTTCACATATTTGGGAATGTTTGTTGCAAGTGAGAATGACTCCTAGTCATTTTGGGGCTTGGACCTTGCGATTCAGATTCTCTGTATGTATTTCCTCACGCTCTGAGAGGTCTCCATGGTGCAACCGGTGTGTATTATGCGCGCAGTATATCTAGCAGATGCACAAGGGGGGGAATTTTGAACAAACTGGATTGCCTAGGGAAATTGAAAACAGAGTGTGGGCCTCATTCTAAGACTGGAAAGAGTGCCAAGCATATGATATTTATAACAAGTCGGAAAAAATAAGGAATCATGCTGGAGGACAGTGAATTCATGGTGATGAGATGTTTTGAGTTGAGTTGCAGGTTTTCCATGACAAATCCCCGCGTGTAGGATATAGGCGATAGGGCTTATTGGGCATGCATGATACAAACACCGTGATTTTTCATTCCCTTGGTCTTCATGATGGAATGATAATAGTTGTTATACTTGTTGATGCGACTTCCATTAACGACTTGAGTCGACCTAGGGCACGTAGAGACTGGTTTCTTAACAGGAATCGACTCTTTGGAAAAGACATACCCGTATCACTTATGAAAGTTTAGACTCTGACATCCCTTCCCATCCCAAAGGGCCAACTGACCACTTGCTGATTTTGATCTCACGGTGCTACATACCTGACTTCACATGTTTGGATGCATGGGTCACAACATGACTCAAAATCCACTCTAACTGGAAATAAAAATGGTGGCACTAACAATTGGCTCCAACGGGGATGTTATCCTCTATGCGAGGTAGCAAAGAACAATAGACCAGGTGCTTGAACATTGGGATTTATTCAACCTTCATACATTGAGAGAAATAAATGATGGACAAAAAAAAGAATAAACCTATCGATGAAACTTCTAAAACTTCAAAATAAACTTAGGGCCTTCAGTTCGGGCTTCAATTTTCTGTCGACCCACTAACTTGATGCAAAAAACAAAATGACTATTTACAATGATAAATGACTTAAACGGATTTTATTTTGTTAGGTAATGCTTGAGTAACCTCTCGTGTATGGGCCCCCAACCAAGGAATTCTCCATCTAGTCCTTCCAGGAAATAAGCATTGTTTCCCCAGTACGTTTTGATTCTGAATGGACCCGTCTAAATATGGTCAAACTTTCCATGCTTTCCTTTTCCCTCATTTCTCGCGTCCCATCTCAAGACTAAATCACCCAACCAGAAATCCTCTGGCTTGGAACGCTTATTGAAATATTTCTTTATCCTCTCCCGATTGAGCT
>ML825997.1:4460-15096 GCA_009831015.1 Picea engelmannii | reverse complement strand
CTTTGCGCATCATTTGGCTCGTCCTCCTATTCTTGCAACAAATTCCTGATAGGCGGTTCCAATGAAGTAGGGAATATGACGTCCACACTGTAAATGACCTGGAAAGGTGACATCGATATGGAATTCTTGGTGGTAACCTGATTTTCCCACAACACGTAGATAAGCTTTTTATGCCAGGCTCTCTTTTTGTCTTGCAGGAGTCTTTTGATGATCCTATTCAGAAGCTTATTCGAGGATTATGCTAACCTATTTCCTTGTGGATAGTATGTCGTAGAATTCCCTAGGGTTTTGTTATAATCCTAACAAAATTTCTCCATCCTCTTAGACTTGAATGTGACCACATTATCTGTTATGATCTTAACAGGGCACCCGAACCTCGACAAGATATTTGTCTCTAGGAATTGGATGATGACTGTGTCGGTAGATTTCTTTATGAGGATCACCTCTATCCATTTCGTGAAATAGTTTTTGGCCGTGAGTATCCATTTGTGTTGTGCAGAGGATGGAGGATTTATCTCTCCTATGAAATCTAGACCGCACTGCATGAAAGGTTCTTCAACTGAGATCGACTTTAGTGGCAGGGGCTGCATCTTTCTTCTTTCATAAAAAATCTGACATTTGTGGCAGTTGGAGACCTCTTTATACATGCCAGCGAAAATTGTAGGCCAGTAATAACCTGCCCTCAGGATTTTGTGCACGGTGGTCTTCCAATAGTGGTGTCCTCCGTAGTCCCCTTTGTGAAATTCTTGTATGGCCCGCTTCATGTCATATTCCAGAAAACAACTCAACAATATTCCCCCAGGGTCTTTCCAATAGAGTGAATTTTCGAGGATGCAGAACTTAACCACTTTTACCTTGAGGAATCTGGCCTTAGTCTTACTCACGCTTGGAGGGGCCTAGAGATTTTCCAACACATAGAATATGTCTGTATACCATGGTGAATCAATGAACTGTTGAGGCACTTGCATAATTTTTTCTTCTTGAGGGCATTTCGACAGATCAACAATGAAATTCATCCCCACCGTGTCGCAGTCTGACTGCACCATTAACTTTGCCAAACCCTAACCATTGATCAAATTTGTAGGTTTGATATCAAGATTGTATTCCAGCATGGCCACTATCCACTTGCCTCTCCTTCCTTCTAGGTCAGGTTGGGTCAGGATATCCTTTACTGAACTATTAGGTAAACAAGATATTGCATGGGAGTGCAATATGTATGTCCTGAACTATTTCAAGGCTTTCACTAAGGCTTATGTCTATTTTTCCATAATGTTGTACCTTAGTGGAGCTTCGCACAACATTCGACTGAAATAGGCTATGGGTTTTTTGAAGTCCTTCTCATCTTTCTGTAGCAGTATGTCGGCAATAGTGTGTTCTGAGGCGAATGAAAACAGGAGGAAATATTTCATAAAATCCAGGTTGGCTAGCTCAGGAGCTTTAGTCAGCGCCACTTTGATATCTTCAAAAGAATTCTGGGCCTCTAGGTTCCACTTGATCTTATTTCCCTTCCTGAGCATGAAAGTTATGCTCTTTATGATTTCTGCCAGGTTTGGGATGAATATCCTCAAGAAGTTTACCTTTCCTAGGAAGGATTGCACCTCCTTATTACTGGGGGTGTCAATTTTCAAGATTCCTTCCACCCTACTGGGGTCTATCTTAATGCCTTCCTTGGAGATGATATGCACTAACAACTTTCCTTCTTCCACCCCAAAATGTGATTTCTTTGGATTTAGTGATATGCTGAACTTCCTGCACTTCTGGAAAACATTCTTCAGGTGATCAAGATGTTGTTTGTCGGAGGAAGAGTACACTGTAATTTCATCTAGATAAATCATGATGAGCTTGTCCTTTTCATTAGCCAACATGATTTCCATTGCCCTCTGGAAAGTGGCTCCAGTGTTCAGTAGTCTGAACAACATCTTAGCATACATGAACGTTCCCCATGGAGTTGTGAAATCCATTTTCTCTCTGTCATCCGGGTGGACCATGATCTGATTATATCCTGAGAAATCGTCCAACAAAGACATCTTCTAGGACCCCACCACCTTTTTCAGGATGTAGTCCATTTTATGAAGGGGGTAGTTATCCTTGAGAGTCACTTTGTTTAAGTTTTGGAAGTCTACACACAATCTTATCTCATCACTTTTCTTTCATACGGGTACCAAATTAGCTACCCATTTCGAGAATCTCAAAGAAACAATAATTTTGGTGTTGAAAAGTTTATTTACCTACTTCTCGATCAATGGAAACAATAGGGGATTTATCTGTCTCAGCTTTTGTTTGAAATGTTTATGATATTCCTTGAGAGGGATAACATGTTAGATCACTTTCATGTCATATAATTCCAGGTCATCATAGCTCCATCCGAAGATGTACAAGAAATCCTTCATGATATTTATGTAGTCCTGCTTGATCTCTGGACTGAGTGTCTTTGATAATTTTACCATCTTCGTGTTCTCCTCAGTCCCAATGTTGCAATCTTCCATGCCTTCTTCACTTGCAGTGATCTTGGGGATTTTAGCCACATCGTTCTCATCAAAAATATTTTCCAGTGGCACCAACCCATTTGGAATGATATTATTTTTTAGTTGTATTATGTCCCTTCCCGCAATCTGGTTTTGGAAAGGGTCATTATTACCGTGTGCATCCAAGCTCTCATCTTCATCGTCGCAACATTCCTCGTCAATGTTTGTATTCATGAACTCATCGCTCATAAGGAGGAATCTTACCACCTTTTTTTCATCATAAAACACTTGCCAATGTTTGATATTATCAGGTATTGTCAACCTGTGATTGACCTTGAATTTTTATATTTTGTTTGCAAAGATGGGTATCTTAAAAACTGAGGCCGAGGTGGCCAATGCATCGACAATTTGATTTTTCTCTTTGGGGATAGTAGATAGGTCATACTCTGAAAATCCTTCAAGGAGGTCCAAAGACAAATTTATGTACGCTCTCGGCCTGGGGTGTTTGGTCTGATATACACCCTTTACCTAATTTATGATCAACTCAGAATCTCTGTGTACTTCTATCTTCTGCGTGCCCAATTCTTTCAAAACTTGTAAGCCCAATATTAGTGCTTCATACTTGACCATGTTGTTAATGCATTCAAACGCGATCTTGTATGAGCACAACTTTGTGCTTTCTTCAGGGGGGCTTACCCATAAACCAACCCTAGCTCCTTCTTTGCTAACTGCACCATCAAAATTCATGTTCCACACCCTGTTTTTCATACAGTATTTCAGGTCGACGCACTCTATTGTTTCCTACACAGTTTTATCGTCAATTGTTATGATGGTTGTCGGTCCTTCCTCTTTGAAACTTAGGTCATTGTAGAATATAGAATAACCCACTTCAGTTTCGATGGAGTGTATAGGAGGATTGTTTGGCTGCGTCTTGTTGCTTACCATGTATTTCAGTAGCACTTCTCTATACAACCTTCTGTCATGACCAAAAACAAGGATGGTGGCATATGAAATATCCATCTGCAAAGTTCCCTTCAACTTTGCAACACACTACCTTGATAGCAGCATGCTGAAATTTGGGGGTATGTTTACGACGACTACATCCATGATCATGTTCTTAGCAGGGATTTGAGCCAACAACACAACTAGGTCTTTAATAAGGCCCAAACACTTGACTTTCCTCAAATCAAAGGAGAAAAGGTCCTTGTACGACCTAGTAATATCCAAACCCAGTTCATCCATGATCACCTTTGGCATGAGGTTGTGCGATGCACCAGAATCCAGCATGGCATTATGCAGGGCCATGTCATGGACTTTTAGACTGACATAGAAAGGAGGGACATATTCAATATCATTTATCTCTTCAACGCGTGGACCAAAAAGGATAGCGGGGTGATCATCTTGGATATTCAAAGTATTGGGGGTCCCTCCCATTTTTAACATTTTAATGATTTTCTCTTGATACTCTCCCTTTCTAATGAGTTCATTGAATGGGACATAAATCTTGATTTTGGCCATATCATGTTCAAAATTGAAAGGGGACCTCCTCTTTCAACTTAGCCTTCTCCATCGCATTGTCTGACCTTGGTTGGTTTGTGGAAGGGGTGTCCATCGGAGCCTTCCTTATGGGGTTCATTTGTTGTGACTTGGCAAACACGTATTTTCTCCATAGGTTGTACTTATTCTGGAACTGCATGATGGAATTTTGATATCCTTTCCTAAATTTTTTTGTCTCCCAAGATGGTGCATCATCTGTTTCGAGTATCATATCATAGTCCATATCCAACATGAAGTCCTCATTTTTTCTCATATACCGATCATGCTCACTCTTTGTTAATAATAGGCGTAGGTTTTTGTCATCGCGACAATGCATCTGGTCGTCGAACGTCTGGTCGAAGTCCTTGTCCATGTAGTTTTTTTGTAATGGAGTTCTCGTCTACTGGTCACCTTGGTCCCTTTTCTCTTTCTATTCCCTCTGTCTGATTTGAGGGATTTGACCCCTTCTGAGGTTTTGATTTCTTGGTTGTGGGTTGTTTTGTTCTGGGGAAACAGGTATGCTTCCCATGGACATTCTCTCCATAAAATTCTCCATGGTCTTCATCATAATGTCAAATTTGTTTTCTGAGGATCGCGACGTCGATGGATGTGCATCTCCCTGGGGCCTCTTGTCGCCTCGATTGAACCTCCGTTTTATTTTTCTTGAGGCAATCATGTTTACTTCAACTTCGATAGCATTACTCATTATAGCATCTAGACTCATTGATCTTCCTTCTCTCAACAAGAGGGCAAAATCCCTATCAAAGGAATCAACATACCACAACTTCCTAGTACCGGGGGGCATCTTGACTTTCCTAGGGATTGAGTTGTACACTTTCAGGAAGTGGGTTGAGAATTCCTACACTGTCACTTTCGATTCTTTCCTCATATTATTGTATTGTGTTAGCAATTGCAGATGGTTTTTCTTGTCCCCCCATTTATTTTCAAACAACGTCTTGAAAGCGGTGAAGTCCCGAATGCTTGTCAGCAGGAGGGCCTTAAACCCTTTTCTTACATATCCCAAAACAATCTGTGCAAAAATCCTCATTTTTGTGTCTACATAGTCCACCTCCTCCAGGTTGATGAAATCATTAAACCAGTCCAGGTGCCTATGGACAAAAACATTTCCTTCAACGTCGTAGAGCCTGATTCTCTGACTATAATTCTGAGGCAAGTCATGTAATTAGGTTGGCAGGATGACGGGGAAAAATCCAGCAGCCATAGCCTTAGGAGGATTCATATTATGAGGGATATTATTTGATATTAGGGCTTTGAATTTCTTTGGGTAAAAAATAGTCTCGTCCAAACTGGTTTATGACTTAGACCTGAACAGTGTTTGCTTGAAGAATTCATCAAACTCAATGTCGTAAATTCTCTATGTGCCATATTTGGGTAAGGACAAGATTCTCCCCAGGTAGTAGAATGGGTCCGATGCTTGATCTCTAGTCATGCGCAAAATCTTCTCGGGGTCGTACACAGGCTCTATGGGGTTTGGGTCAGGATTTCCTCTGGTATAAATCGTCTTTGGAGCCAAGGTTCCTGAAATGTGATACTTGGAGATACTGGTCTGTTTGGACTGGAGTCGCCATGGTAGGGGTTTCAACCGGTACAAATTTTTGTCCCTCTGTTATCCTCAGGGGTCAAAATGCAATGTTAGTTGTTCTCTTAGGGAAAATCTAATCAATTTCTTCCCCAACAACGACGCTTGAATTTTAGCACTCGATAAATCTGTTTAGCTAATTAAACAGATGACGAAGGTAAATTTTTCAACCAACTTTGAGACTAAAAAATAGTCTTTCGTATCTGGAGAGGGATCTCTCGGGAGGCGTAGTCTCCCCGCGGGATATGGTTTTGAAAGTAGTGTCTAGATTTAACACCTTTGATATAATGGGTTCTGGTTATATTGGTGCAAGAAAGTAAAACTTGGGCTATGGAGTTGATTTGAGGAAATGACAGAGAAAAATGACTTAGTGATGAAACTTAAGAGGAAAGGCTAGGCAAGAAATAGTATTCAATGTAAAATCGTAATGTGTGGCGAGAGAAAACAAAGCAAGTAACTCAGAGCGCTACTGTGGGCGAATTCAGAGTTAGCTTTTAGAAGAAAATGTTTTGTATAAGTGGCATGAACAAGGGGCACTGCCCAGCGAATCCACAGGTTCGAAAATTCATTCCAAAATAGACAGAAAAAGATAGGAATAAAGATGACAGGAAGCACGTATGCAAAGAAAGAGGCACAATACATCTAACTGCTACAACTATAATCTTTTTGTCAAGTTACAGGACCTTTGCATTAAATTTCAGTCAAAAAATCAGATTGCATACAATAGCTATCGTTTACCAAATTTTCCAGCCAACCTGGCTTACATGAAAAAGATGAAATATATAAACGATGGCGCCGCTTGGGCTACCCTTCTTTCTAACTGCTAACCCTAAAACTAGGAAAACTGAGTAGCATGCGTTGGAGACTTTTCGCATCGTGCTTTCTAAAACTAGACAATAATCACGTCTGTTTACCCATGACTATTCACAATTTTTCCATGAGGATCTGATCATCGGTTAGGTATCTATATGAAGGAAATATGTGTCAGTGTATCCCTTTGATCAAGTGTCCAAGAAAACAGGTGTCTATCAAGAACTTACTATCTGCTATAACGAATTTGATTTTTGTTGCACACTCATTTGCTAAAAATATTTGCACAACAAGTGGTTGTTTGATTGTAATGGTCTTTATCAAAATGGTAGAGTGTTTTGGGGAAACGTTTCCTTAAAAACTTCTAAGATTTGTCTTATGTGTGAAGACGCAGAGACGAGTTCTAGTTAGACTCATTTTTTTTTAGCGCTAGCGTGAGCCACGTGGGCTTCCTTTTCGACCCCTTCACATTCTCTAGAATACTCTGTGCACCTTTATTCCATCAGTCTCTATGATTCTCACAGTTGTACAATGGTGTCTTTCACCTCTCTGAGATGTATTTTTAGACATGCCACGTTCCCTTCATGACCCTTCATTATTGACGCTTCCATAGTATTTGTCGCTAGAGGCCACCTTAAATCCAAGTTTTCCTAATAGAGTTTAGTGATAAACAACTTTGCCTTCTTTAATTGCTAAGATGGCTCTTGATCATTCTCTCTTGTGATATCCACTTTCCATGTTCTTCTCTTTCCTTCGCAACTCGATCCTCTAGTAGGCTCTAGCCAGATGGCGAGGATGAGTAGATCTTCAACCACCTATCTGGCACATGGATCTTCTGAAAAATGAGCTTCCAAAACTTCCTTGTTCTTCCTTGGCCTGCCCTTCCTCTGAGGCATTTTCTATTGAGGAGATGGGGTTTCTACTGTCTTCCCTTCCTATGCAAATCCCTCCGCTTTAGGTTTCACGTAGTTTGATCTGGTCTTCTTTGCGGGTAAAGGAATAACTCCTTTCACGTCTTTGGGAATGTTTTTTGCAGGTGAGAATGACTCCCAGTCATTTTGGGGCTTGGACCTTGAGATTCTGCTACTCCGCGCACCTTTCCTCACTCTCTGAGAGGTTTCCATGGAAAAACCAATGTGTATTATGCACACAGTATATCCAACAGATGCACAAGGGGGGGATTTTGAGAAAACTCGACTAGAAAGGAAAATTGCAAATAGAGTGCGAGCCTGGTTTTACGACTGGAAAGAGTGTTGAGCATTCGAGATTTATAACGAGTCAGATAAAAGAAGGAATCATGCTGGAGGACAGTGAATTCATGGCAACGAGATGTTTTGGGTTGAGCTGTAGTTTTTCCATGACAAATCCCCGCGTGTAGGATACAGGCGATAAGGATTGTTGGGCATGCACGATACAAACGCCGCAATTTTTCATTCCCTCGGCCTTCATGATGGACTGATAATAGTTTTTGTACTTCATGATGCAACTTACATTAACTACTTGACTCGACCTGGGGCATGTAGAGACTGGTTTCTTAACAGGACTTGACTCTTTGGAAAAGACATACCCATACCACTTATGCAAGTTTCGAATATGACATCCCTTCCCATCCCCAAGGGCCAACCAACCACTTGTTGATTTTGATCTCATGGTGCTACGTACCTGACTTCACATGTTTGGATGCATGGGTCATAACGTGACTTAAAACCAACTCTAACGGGAAATAAAAATGGCAGTGCTAGCAGTTTCTTTGTTCGAACTATGTTTGAGGTGTCATTTACACCGTTGGAAAGCTTACGACGAGGACTTCGACTTGGCATTGTTTTTGTTGAGATTTGTGGACTTTGAATTTTTTCCCTTTTAGATCCTCCTAGATCATTGGTTGAGGGATATCATTTGGTGCATAATTGATGCTTAGTACATGGTACATGGTGTTGGTATAGGATTGACGTATATGGTTGATCATTGAAGTTATGGTACCTGCACTTGGCATATCTTATGGTACATGATTGGTGATATTGAGATGCATCTTTGTGATGTTATGGTACAAGAGTTGATGATGATATAGTACATTTCTAGAGGCACTTCTTGGTGAAATCAATACATGGTATGGTACATTTTTTGGTACATGGTATGGTATAGGTTTGATGCATAGTTGATGTATGGTTGATACAGGTTGATCTACATGGTATGGTACAGGTTCATGCACATGGTTGATGTACATAGTATGGTGATGGTGTTGGTATCCATGTGAGTGGATATGATTGATGATGATATATCAGTGATAGTGACAGTGATAGTGAAGGTGATAGGGACAATGTCAGTTTGGATGATTGGTTGATCATCAAGCATAGGTTGATGTGAAAGAGTGAAAATTATTGGTTGACAAAAATAAGTTGACTGATGAAAGTGGTAGTTACAGGTTGATCAGTGGTAGTGACAGGTTGAATCTACAATTATATTTCAGGGTGGAAGGAGGGGGCAAGGAAAGGGGGTTGTAGCCTTCTTTCGGTTGGTGTTGGAGAACTCATGGAGTTGGATCTTCCTTCAGGTTGGTGCTTGTAAATCATGGGGTCGTAGCCTCCTTCTGGTTGGAGTCAGAGAACACAGGGATTTGGAGATTCCTTTAGGTTGGAGCTTGTAAACTAAGGGGATGGAGCCTCCTTCCTATTGTAGTTGGAGAATTCAAGGAGTTGTAGCTTCCTTCAGGTTGGTGCCTTGTTCAAGTTGATGCTAGAGAATTTGGAAGTTGGTGCTTCCTATGAATGTATTCTTGATATATATAAGAAATAATTCTATGGTTTTCTCACATTTGGGTTTCCATGTAAATTTTGGTGTACTATGTATCTGATGTGATATTTTTGAGTTGTACTTCTTATGGTTATATGCTCATGATATATTAAATGTAATCATAAATTATATACTGATGATAAAGTTCAAATTTATATATTGTGATTGAAAGTGGTAAAAAGTGCTCATACTCATTCACCCACCCCCTCTGAGTATTCCAACAATTGGTATCAAATAAAGTTCCTTCAATATAAATTCTAACCACTGGAGGATAGATCATGGAGAGCATTGATTCGTATAAGAATGGAATACCATAGTTTGTTGGACAAAACTATGCCTTTTGGAGCACAAGAATGAAAAATTATGTATAAGCATAGGGATTTGATGTTTGGAAATCAATAATAAAAGGATACAAAGAGCTTGCCACTGCACCAACAGATAATGTGTTAAGGTCCTAACCCACACATAGGTAGATCAATGTATTCGGATGTAATAAAGGTCAATATTAATAAGGCCTTTCAATAAAATAGAATAAGGCAGATGTAAGAAGACCTAATAGAAACTTTCGCTTCTAGAAGGATCTTCCTCTAGATGCTTCTCTTAATAGACATATTTAGTATAAATAAGGGGTGAGGGTATGTGAACCCTAGCTTGGAGATTATTGTAACAGAGCACTGCTCAACTAGAGGTTGCCCCCTCGAAGAGGCCTGTGAACATTGCTTTCTGAATCAAAGTGCTTTTCTATTGCTAATTCGTATATCATTTTTGTGTATTGTGAAGATTATGCTGGATATTTTACTGTTGTTCTGCCATTTCTGGCATTTTATTTCTGTTCTGCATATTTTATATATCTGGTATCTTGCAAGTGGTATCAGAGAACTTTCCTTGGCAGAAATTGTGGGTATTTTTTTTTCAGGGTAGAGACGTATTCCAATGTCTTTAAGCCACAGAGATCTGTCGTTACGTGCATAAACCCGCGGTTGAGGGATTCATACACACAGGAAATACAAGTGGTTCTTAAGCGCACATCTGTTGGTCACCCTTGTAACCCCTGTTGGTACCCGTTCGAGTGGTAGTGCATCAGACAACACCTGTGTACGGATCGGTCTAGATTTTCTGAAGCCCTCTTTAGATAAACCTATCGGCCGCTGGACTACTATAGTGTCACCGAGAACAACACTCGGGAAGATACTCTCTAGTACCTGGGTAGTCGGGTAGTACGGCTAAGGGTAGAGTCTATCCTCCTTAGTTAGTTCCATGAGATATTGGGCCGAGTACTGCTATTGGACCCCACACATATATCAGAGAGCTATAGCATAGGGAAAACCCTTGTTTGTAGAACCCTTGAATACCTAACCCTTGGGGAACATAAACAACAACATAAACAAATTAAACCGGCGAGATCTATTAACGTGCATATGTGTTCAGGTTGCTA
>ML825996.1:90571-111939 GCA_009831015.1 Picea engelmannii | reverse complement strand
TTTTTTTTCTTAATGTAATCACACAGATTTATCCACACAAATAAATGCTACAACTACTAGGGTTGCACATCTACCAATGCTTTCTCTTTTATCATACACCCATGCATAGTGAAAGCAAATGGGCACTACAAAACACCAGTTGTTAGGGACCTAACCTCCCTAACCCCTCACATAGATAGAATAATATATTTTCCATGTAATAAAGGCTTACATTAGTTAATAAAGGTTGACATTAGTTAATAAGGCCTATTTAATAAATATGAATAAGTCAATGTAAGAAGACCTAATAGAAGCTTTCGCTTCTAGAAAGATTTTCCTCCAGAATGTTCTTTAGACGATAGAATTAGTATAAATAAGAGTAGGAGGCATGATAAAGCTTTGTATTGAGAATCATTGTAATAGAGCGGTGCTCTGCTGGAGGTTTCCACCTTGACGAGGTAAGTGAACATTCATCCCATTTCAATAAAGGTATCATTTTTGTGTGTTATTCTCTGCATTTTGTTGTTATATTGGTAATTTCCGGTATATTCTTGTTTCTGCTTAATATCACATAACTAGGTGCATATCAAGTGGTATCAGAGCACTTTCCTTAGAAGGAATTGTGGGTTAAAATTTTTTGCAAGGTAGAGACATGTTCCAACATCTTTAAACTACAGTGATCTGTCGGTCAGCGCATAAATCCACAGCCGAGGAAGCATACATGCAGGAAATACAAGAGGTTTTTAAGTTCACATTGTTGGACACCCTTGTAACCCATGTTGGTACCCCTTTGAGTGGTAGCGCGTCAGACAACACATGTATACATACTTGCGCTTCCAAGTACCTCTGGTATATCGAGAGGCCCCCCAGGTATTTGAAACTAGCCATAGATCAATCAATCAAGTTCCTGACTACTATAGTTCCGTCGAGAACAACACTCGAGAAGATACTATATAGTACCTAGGTAATCGGGTAGTACAACTAAGGGTACGGTCTAGCCTCCTTAGTTGGTGCCCTGAGATATTGGGTCGAGAACTATTCTTCGACCCCACACATATATCAAAGAGTTATAGCACAGGGAAAACCTTTATATGTAGGCACCTTGAAAACCCTAACCCTTCGGATGGAAACTGATCCAGGTGGATATCGGTGGCCACCCACCTTTTCCAACTGGCTCAAAACAGTTTTCTAACAATTTTGGTAATTTACTAGCTTTAGTAGTTTTTAACTTCCAGGGCCATTTTGAGGGCCTAAATGAAGGTTTTTCGGGATCAAGCTTCTCAAAGATGGTTGAAGGCTCTGATTGAGCCCCATAAATGAATCTCCTCGACGATACCTTTCCAAAGAGCTATCGTGTTCCCCAAACGAAGATCGTATGCAAAAGTTATGACCCCATGAAGTTGATGTACTAATTTACCCAAACGGGGCCCACATGACTTTTGGTGCTCCATCTCCTAGGATTAGGTTTTTTGGATGTCTAAGGTTTGTGACATTTCAGTTTATTGTAAAAAAGGCCTTCAGAGCCTCATTGTAATGATCTTCTTGCCAATGAGTGCAGCCATCACATCTCTTCTCAAAGATAAGCCGCCACCATTCCAGCAAGCTTGTTTTTCGCTGCATTTTACAGTTTCATCTTATTTCCTTATTAAATAGAAAACCAGTTCTATTGTATCTTTGTTATTATGTGTTAAGCATCTTTAAATAATCTGTATTCATGTCATTCTGCTTATAAAATTTGGATCAGTGGTATCAGAGCGGTCTACTCCTTGTCGTCTTAATGCATGTCCCCAATGAGGTTAGGGTACAAAGAATTGGGTCTCGAGCTTGTTTCTCTTGAGGACAAAATCTCTTGCACGCCCAAGCGACCTCTCATGGAAGGAGAAAAAAAAGATGACGGTACAGGAGATCCTTTCAAAATGTTGCTTGAGGAAGCCCTCATGCAACAGAGGAATGAGATGATGGATAGTTTCACGCAAATCCTTCGGCGGCTACCAACAGGCGACGCATCTTCCTCGAGCGGAGGCGTCGCCCCCTTCAAGGTACAAATAAAATTCGATATTCCTATATTTGAAGGTCAGATAGACGCAAATGTTGTAGACAAGTGGTGGAATCTACTAGAAGGGCATTTTTCTATCCATAACTTTTCGAATAGAGAAAATATTACTTTTTCACTCCTCAAAGTCGTTCCCCATGTCAAAGATTGGTGGGAAACTTTCTGTGAGCAAAAGGAAACAGAGGAACCCTCATTATTTATAGTCACGACCACTTGGGAATCCTTCAGAGATGGTATTAAGGAACAATACTACCCTGTCGGAAGTTATGACGACTTGTATACCAAATGGACCACACTGCAGCAAGAAAGAGACCAAGCAATGCCAGAGTTCACAAATATCTTCGATACCTTACGCACCAAGTTGGGTATCAAAGATTCAGAGTAACATCTGGTGCTCAAGTATCACGGTGCTCTACATAGATACATACAGACCGAAATGGAATTTATGGACATCTCGTCCTTTGGTGCGACCTACCGATATGTCGTCAAAATCGAGCAAAATCTCAAACAAAAGACGCGGCAATTTGGGCCTAGAAACCCCGCACAGCAAAAGCCAGGAAAGGGCAGCCCCAACCCACATAACAAAGGACAGAGAAAAAATGGACAATATCAAGACAACCAGTCCAAGACACAAGCAAAGAAGGACATCGAAAAGACAAAGAAAGATATTGGGAAGAGGTGCGACTTCCATAAGAGCCCTTGGCATAACACTGTTGATTGTCGCTCAAAGCAGTCGTTGGTGGTCGAAGTGAAAGCCTCTGAATCAGATGCGGGTTCTGACTCTGAGTCAGAACCAGAAAGGGGAAGATGGATCATTGATGCGGAACCCAGTGCCACCGTTGCTACCACCAAGCTCCATCCTAGTGAACCAGATGAGCCAGAAGAAGGTGAGCGTCTCTTCCATTCACAGATGTGGGTGAAAGGCACCCCGTTGCACTTCATCGTTGATAGCGGTAGCCAGAAGAACCTCATCTCAGCAGAGGTCGTCAAGTGGTTGGCCCTACCGACAACACTGCACCCACAACCCTACACCATTGGATGGCTCCGCCAAGGGAGCAATCTCCACGTCAGACAATAGTGTCGACTATCATACGACATCAAGCCCTTCAAAGATGAGGTATTGTGTGATGTTGCTCCTCTCGAAGTTTGTAATGTTCTTTTAGGCCAACCTTATTTATGGAAACGTCATGTTGTATATGAGTCTAGGCCTCGTAGTGTTATTATTACTTTAAACGGGAAATTGTACAGGATACTCGAGGCAGTGCTTCCTAGTGTTATTTCCTTGATCTCTGCCAAGCAATGCAGGAAGGTCATCTCTCAGACCGGGAAATTTGTATTCTTCATGTCTCGCTCTCATAGTGAGTGAAAGATCGCAGCCACATCTAGGGCCTCCGCGACTGATCTCTCCACACAACAGAAGTAAGTGGATAAGTTCGTGGAATAATACTCATATATCTTATCTTCTCCTGGCGGGGTACCTCTGCACTGTCAGGTCAAGCATCCCATCGATCTGACCCCGGGCGCACCGCTACCCAATGGGCCAGTCTATCGCCGCTCTTCGCTAGAAAACGAGGATATCAAGAGGCAAATCCAAGAACTTCTCCACAAGGGGCACATCCGTCCCAACTCATCGCCTTGTGGGAGCCCAATCATGCTGGTGCAGAAGAAAGAGGGGACCTAGCGACTCTGCATTTATTATCGAGCCCTGAATAAAATCACAGTCTGAAACTGGTACCCGATTCCCCGAATCGAATGACCTCCTTGATCAGCTCACGGGAGCCAAATACTTCAGTAAGATTGATCTGAAGTCTGGCTACCACCAAGTCCCAATAGAACAGACAGATGTATGAAAAATCGCCTTCAAGTCAAAAGAAGGTCTTTTTGAATGGTTGGTCATGCCCTTTGGTTTGACAAATGCTCCAACAACTTTTATTAGGATGATGGATGATATCCTATGACCTTTCACCAATACTTTTGTAGTGGTGTATCTGGATGGCATCCTCATCTACAACAAGACTTGGGTGGAATACTTGTAGCATATTCAACAGGTTTTGCACACCCTACAGCAGCACAAACTATATGCAAACTTGGAAAAATTCTCCTTCGACATGGACAGGGTCCATTACTTAAGCTACATCGTTGATCAGCATGGTTTGCATGTGGATCTAGCCAAGATCCAGGTCATCTGTGATTGGCCAGCCCCAACCACACCCATTGAACTTCGAAGCTTCTTGGGCCTAGCCAACTTCTATCGCAGGTTCATGTTGGGATTCTCTCATATCGCATGGGCCCTTAGCTAAGTAACCAGGGGTGGCGGTAAGGAAACATTTGTGTGGGGCATGTCCTAACAACAAGCCTTTAAGGACTTGAAGAATCATTTGTGCTCATCCCCAATACTTTCATTACCGGACCTGCAACATCCCTTTGAGATAGAGACAGATGCTTCAAACTATGTTGTGGGTGTCGGTCTCACTCAACACGGCCACACTGTGGCATATCATAGTGAGACACTATTAGATGTTGTCTATAAGTACCCTACTTACAACAAAGAAATGTACTCCATTGTGCAAGCCTGCCGCTAGTGGAGACATTACATTCTTGGGAAGGAGACAATCATCCACACTGATCACAAGCCACTACAGTTCATGCAGACCCAAGGTAAAGTGAAAAATGATCGCCATCAGAAGTGGTCCACATACCTACAAGAATTCCACCTCAACATAGACTATAAAGCAGGAAGTACCAACCGAGTTGTTGATTGTCTCAGTCGACCTCCAATCGTGGAACTCACCATGGTGTTATACTCTTGTGGCCATGAGACCTCCGGATGGCCCCACCTCTACAAGACAGACCCTGACTTCTCCACCACCTACCAAATGTTGGGCGCCAACTCAGTGGTCGTTAATTTCCATCTTCAGGACGAGTTGTCGTGCCGTCTGGGCCATCTCTGCGTTCCATCAAGAGAGAGTGCGAAGCTGATTTGGGAAGCTCACTACAGTCGGGTGGCAGGACACTTTGGCGTCGAAAAGACAATGGCAGTGTTGCAGAAACATTTATACTTGTCGAAACTTCGACAAGATGTCGGCAAGTATATCAGGTATTTCACTGCCTGCATTATTGCCAAACCAACCACAAAGAAACAAGGCTTACACACCCCTCTGCCTACTCCTGACAAGCCGTGGGAATCCATCTCAATGGACTAATTGTCGGGCCTCCCATCCACCAAGAGGGGAAATGACTATGTTTTTGTGGTTGTTGATCGCTTTTCCAAGATGGCGATTCTAGCCGCCTGCAAGAAGAACGTCACAGCAGAAGCCAATGCCAAGCTCTTCTTTGAACGAGTATGGGTACATTTTGGGATCCCACAAACCATTATCTCAGACTGTGACAGTCGATTCCTCAGCACATTCTCGTCGAGCCTCTGGTCACTGCTGGATACCAAGCTCACCGAATCCACTGCCTTCCACCCCCAGACAGATGGCCAAACCGAGGTCGTCAATCGAATGATTGTACATATCATGTGCATGTACAATTCAAAACACCCCTGCACATGGGATGAGAGCCTTCCCTATGTCCAACATAGCTACAACCGAGCCCTACATAGCTCAATTGGCCACAACCCCTTTCAGGTGGGGTTGGGATTCCAACCATCGGGCCCCATGGATGTTGCACTACCCCTGGTGGCCACCTCGACCGACTCGTCCCATACTCCACTAGAAGCTGACAAAGCCACCTGGTTCATTGAGCGAATCCAGCACATTCGCCAAAAGGTTCAGGATATTCTACAGAAGTCTAATTCCAAGTACAAGAAACGCCATGATCAACATCGAGTGCCACATAAGTTTCAGGTGGGCGAAAAAGTTTGGTTGCACTTGCAGAAAGAACGCCTTACAGGGCCCCATCGGAAGCTTTGCCCACTCCATTATGGTCGTACACCATCACCAAGGTTGTGGGTGACAATGCTTTTGAGCTCAACATTCCCCCTTTCCTTGGCCTACACCCAGTCTTCAATGTGGCTCTCCTTCGGTCATATTTCCCACCATTATTGAACACCTTAGAGATAACAAAGCAGTTGACACTAATAGAGCTCAACCCTGACTGCATGCAACAGGAATCCAATGATCAGATTGTGGACACACAGATCAAGGGTACTCGACAAAAATGGATCCAGCTTTATCGAGTCGTCAAAGCAGGGCAACTCCTACACCAAGGCAAGTGGCTCACCCAGGGCCAAATTCAGCAGAAATTTCCTCATCTGATGGGGGAACTCAACGCAATGGAAACCATTACTTACTATAGATCAAAAATGGAACAGACAAGATCTATTGTCGTGCAACCTTGCCTCTTGCACTTAGGTTGCGAAATTACTACACATTTTTTCTCTGTTAAGAATTTGGGTATTTCGACACTGCAGTATTATTCAGATCGAAGTATAACTCCACAAGAGTCTGGGGCCTTCCCCTTATTTGAGACCTATCTCATTGGATTACCTTTTTCGCCCTGATCATTGTGATACCTATCAATTTTAGCTTTTTTTTACATGCTCGCACCCTTATTTGAAACATATCTTATTGGATTCCCCTTTTCATCCTGATCGTTTTGATAACTATCATTTTTAACCTTTTATTTTTACCTGCCCACACCCTTACTTGAGACCTATCTCATTGGATTCCCCTTTTCACCATGATCATTGTGATATCTATCAGTTTAACCTTTTTGTTTACCCTGTGGACCCACCACTCATCCCCTGATGGCTCCCACCCACTAAGAAGAAACCAACCAAAAACTGAGTATTGACCTTTCTTCCCTTCAGGCCAAGTAAATAGGGACATCCTGACCATTCATGCAAAAATGGACCACATCCAAGGCCAGCTCAGTAGCCAAATTGTTGAATTCCATTCCGCTCTCAATCAATTCATGAACAAATTCCAAGGTCCTTCCTCCTATGACCCACCTCTCTATATTGAAGGTGTTGAATCCAACCAACCTTTACACTCTCATTCCAACTCCTTTCCTCGTGACCCCCGTCTCCCCAGAGTCAAGGTCAACAAATTTGACGGATCAGATCCACAAGTCTGGATTACTCAAGTGGAACACTATTTCTCCCTGCATGGTATCACTAATGAGTTAACCAAGCTTCGTTATGGAATTCTCTATTTGGATCTGAAAATATGGAAATGGTGGCAATGGCGTCGCAATGCATGCCAAGGGTATGTTTCTTGGTCACAGTTTTTTGCAGAGCCATATGAATGCTTTGACACAGACACCCACCATTTAGAACATATGATCAAGTTGAAACAGTTTGGAACATTGAAAGATTTTATTGTTTCCTTTAAGCACTTGGCTTTCTGAACAGAGGACATGACGTATGATTTCTTCAAGGAATGTTTTATCAGTGACCTCAAGGATAAAATTTGTGCCTAGGTCATCATGGCTCGCCCTCAAACTTGGTTGGAGGCCACTAAGCATATCAAGGAGGCACAACAAATCATCTTGGACCAGAGCAGAAAACCCACTTTTGTCCCATACCCTAAACCCAACACCCTTGCCCCTTAGTTCACTCCTCTCAAGGTCCACAAGTTAACATGGGCATAAATGGTTGAACGCCAACTCAAGGCTATTTTCTATAATTGTGATGATAAATACTTTCCAGGGCACAAGTGTAAATAATAGAAACTTTTTATGGCCATTTCCGAGGATGTTTCTGATGAAGATGTTGAGGTTTCACCTGAAGTAGTGCTACCCCCAATTGATGATATTATGCCTCCCTCTGATCCTCCCAAAGTTGAACCATTGATTTCGCTGCATGCTCTCACTGGTTTTTCTTCTCCTCAAACCCTCAAATTAATTGGTTACATTAAGCATAGGAAATTCATCATCCTAGTTGACAAAGGCAGCACTTGGAATTTCATTCATCATCGCCTTGCCCAAGAAGTCAATTACTATATCCATGATGTCAACAATTTTCAAATCGTGATTTCCAATGGTGGTTCCATGAAATGTGGAGGGCATTGTGAAAATGCGTGCCTACAAATTGGTCAATATAACTTGAAATCTCATATGTTTGTTATTGACATGGGTGGTTGTGACATTATGCTTGGTGCGGAATGGTTACACACCCTTGGACCCATACTGATGGATTTTAAGGAGTTAACCATGCAATTCCAACATGAAGGCCAACAATATAAATTCCAAGGCATTACAACAGGATCTTTGGAGATCATCAGTTCCCACCGCATGGAAAAGTTACTCAAAAAATGTCATTATCGCATCATTTCCCAACTCTATTCCATTCAAGCAGTTGAGACACCCCTGGTACACCTCGACCTTCAAGTTATCCTTTCACGCTATCACACTATTTTCCAAACCCCATGGGACCTTCCCCCCTCACGCGGTGACCATGATCATTCCATTCCTTTAATACTGGGCAGTCTTCCTCCCAATGTTTTCCCTTATCGTAATCCCTTTACTCAAAACAATGAAATTGAAAAAATTGTCCACAACTTGTTAGTAGCACATGTTATCCGTCCTAGTACCAGCCCCGATTCTTCCCTTGTTGTCATGGTCCTCAATAAGGAAGGCACTTGGTGCATGTGTCCTAATTTGTGTTCCCTCAACAAACTTATCATCAAGGACAAATTCCTCATTCCCATCATAGATGACCTTCTGGATGAACTCAGTGGGGCTCAATACTTTACCAAACTCGACCTTCGTTCTAGCTACCACCAGATACGTATGAAAGAGGAAAAAATCCCCAAGACGACATGTCACACTCATGAGGGCCACTATGAGTTCTTGGTCATGCCCTTTGGTCTGTGTAATGCCCCCTCCACTTTTCAAAGTCTCATGAATCATGTCTTTCATCCTTTCCTCTGTCACTTTATGTTAGTTTTCTTTTATGATATTCTCATCTATAGTAAAACGTGGCCATCCCATCTCACCTATGTAGATAAAGTTCTCCATCTCCTCTCCAAGCACAAACTTTTCCTCAAGCAGTCTAAATGTGCTTTTGGTGTCTCTGAAGTTGAGTACATGGGTCATATTGTTGGCAAGGATGGTGTAAGGGTGGATCCTAAGAAAATTGAAGCTATGTAGAATTGGATTTGCCCTAAAAATCTTAAAAGTCTATGTGGTTTCATGGGTTTAACAGGCTATTATCGCAAGTTTGTTCAAAATTATGGAAAAATTGCAGCCCCCCTAACATCTCTCCTTAAAAAGAATGCCTTTAGTTGGACTCCAGCAGTAGACCAATTGTTCCAAGCCTTGAAGGAAGCTTCGTGCACTACTCTTGTACTGGCCCTACCTGATTTCACCAAGACCTTTGTTCTAGAATGTGATGCATCAGGGCGAGGAATCGGGGTAGTCCTCATGCAAGATGGATGACCTTTGGCTTTCACCTGTAAATAGTTGTCAAAGATACATTTGGGCCAATCGATCTATGAAAAAGAAATGATGGCTATTTTTCATGCAGTGGATCTATGGTGCCCTTATCTATTGGTACAACGCTTCCAAATTAAAACAAACCATCAAAGCCTCAAGTACTTCCTGGAATAACAAATTTCATCCCCATAGCAACAAAAATGGGTGACCAAGTTGTTTGGATATGACTATGAGATCATTTACAAAAAGGGAAAATAAAATGTGGTGGTTGATGCTCTTTCTAGGAAATATGAAGAAGAAGGGTCCCTCTTTTCCCTCTCATTCATTGTCGCCAACTGGCTTCAAGTTCTTCACCATGAATGGTTGCAAGACCCCAAAATCTCCAGCCTCATCCAAAAATTGCAACAGGATCCCCAAGTTGCTCCAGGGTACTCTTGGCACAATGAAGAGTTTTGCTATAAAGGTCGCCTATATTTAAGCAAACAATCAACCCTTAAATCCAAGGTGCTCTTTGAGTTTCATTCTTCTCCTACTGTAGGGCATTCAGGTTTTACCAAAACTTATGAAAGGGTAAAACGATCTTTCTTCTAGGATGGTATGAAACATGACGTTCACACCTTTGTGGAAGAATGTGATATATGTCAACGCAATAAGGGAGAGACTGTAAAAACTCCTAGCACACTCCAATCACTTCTAGTTCCACCTACTATTTGGATGGATATTTCTATGGATTTTATTATGGGCTTACCCAAATCAATAAACAATTTAGTCATCATGGTGGTAGTGGATCGCCTCTCTAAATAAGCTCACTTTTGTGCTCTTTAACACCCGTTCACAGCATCTACAGTGGCTCAATTTTTTATGGATAGCATCTTCAAACTCCATGGAATGCCTCATTCTATTGTTTTTTATCGCGATCAAACTTTTACCACCAATTTCTGGCAAGAATTATTCAGGCTCCAGGGAACCCAATTGCATCTTAGTGTTGAGTTTTCAATAAGCTAGGTTAAGCATGAAGTTCATTCCATTTTTAGCATTTAACCATAACCATAAATGTTGCAGCAACCAAGATCACAAGAAGAAGAAACATGCACAAGAACACAAGAAGTATCCTGGGAAGCCCTTCTCAACAAGGGAAGAAAACCCAACCAAATCCTTTGCTATATTCCTCAAGAGAAAGACCTTCACCACCAAGATAAACCCTAGCACAGAAGAAGGTGCTCAAACCCTAGAACTCTAGCGCCCAAGAGAGGTGTGCACTATTCCCAAAGAAGTGTACTTGCTAAAATTTCCAAACTCACATGAAAGATGTATATCCTCAAAGGGGATTTTACCTTTACTTATACTAATCTAATCATGTCAACATAAGTGTCTATTGGCACAACAGGGCCAACCTCACTTAGCTTATAATATAATTAATATTAACCAGATTAACTATCTTTTACATTAATTACCAGTTACATTAAGGTAGGGCTGACTTGTACCCTTTACATTACAATTAGGGTTACAGGAAGGTCTTACTCTTATACAATATAGCAAAGGATCTGATACACCCACTAGGGCTCATCCACTAGGGGCACATCCATAGGGATGTACATATCTCTGGCTCACTGCATTACATAGGAGAACCAAATCTTCACATGTTCACCTGTGCTCGTCCACAGGGACATCCACTCTACAGATCTTCTTTCCCACTGCCTCACACAGGAGAATGATCTGGAGTTTTCTCATCAACTTTGTTGCTCAGAGGAGGCTAATACATCATCTTCATTTATGTTCACATGACGATGCACCCAACACTTTGGGGTTCACACGTTCACCTTGTGCTCAACCACAGGCACATCTAACTCAACAGATCGCATTTCCCACTGGATAATCATCTGGAGTTCTTCTCAACTCTCTGAATGGAGGAGGTCATCTCTACATTCCAGCTCAGTCTCAGGCAGGAACCACGTACCCTTCTTAGGGGCTTTCTCTCAGGTTTGTAAGCTGAGAGAAAGACTCACATAGCTACAATGATCCACATCTCACAGGTTTGTAAGCTGGAGAATGCCTCACATAGCTGCAATCATCAACACTCCCTCTCAGCTAGGGAGGCATTCTTCATCATGCCAAGTCTCACATGGATGTACTCTAAATTTTGTCTTGGTTGGAGTCATCAATACTCCCTCTCAACAATCTGCTCATGTGTAGGAAGGTATTGTATGTGTACGATTTTCCTCTGCATCATATCTTTGATATAAGGATATTTCATCTCATCATGTTTGATCCATCAAGAGCACTAGGTTCTTTAAGGATCTTTTCACACAGCTCTTGGTCATCATCATCGGAATCATCTTATGGTCAAGTGAATATGTCAGAAGCTTTTGAAGCCACATTTCTTTGCACACTCGATGTTATATACTCTGACTCTGTGGTACTCAAGGGCACAGAGTTTTGTTTCCTACTGTATTAGGAAACCATGGCAAAATTCACGGTAGAACATCATCCGGATGTGCTCTTCCGGTCCACTGTACTTTTTTTCTCAATCTAAATCGGCATATTTTGCAAACTCAAGTTCACACTGGAGGCATATCTCAAGCCATATCTAACTGTGCCTTGCATATATCTCAATACATGTTTTGTTGTTGTATGTCTCGGTTGACTCATGACATGACTAAGCACATTCACTACATGGCATGAATCAAGTCTAGTGTTAACCAGATACATCAGTGATCCAATCAGTTGTGGATCAGTCTCATCTAAATCATCATCAATCCTCTTCTTTAAATCTATCATTATGGATTTTGCATTCTGTCATACTGAACTTCTTTAATATTTTCACTGTATATTTTCCTTGAATTAGGAAAAATCTCATTGGTCCTCTGTCATACTTCTTGTCTCAAGAAGTAAAGCATCATACTCATATTCTTCATCTCGTATTCAGAAGTCAAGGATTACTAGTATCCAACAGCAAGGCTTTTTGAATAAGTCATTAGGATCATGCTCTCGTCACCAATACTATAATGATATAGGTTTGGATTAGTAACACTCTTGCTGAAATCCAAACTCATCAAGAATATTTCTATCTGATATAGTTTCCAATTCATGGATGATAGTAAAGATGGAAGTGTATCGGGTTCATTGGATCAAGTGTCTCATCATAGACAGTTCCCTCTGTTTGTGAGAAACCTCTGGCTATATATATTGTTTTGTATTTTTAAACACTTCCATCAACTGCATGTTTGATCTTATAGATCAACTAGGAAGTTACTACGGACTTCCCTTCTGGTTTCTGAATAATATCTTATGCATCATTCTTTAATACATATTGGTATTCTTCTTGTTATGGCATCTTTTCCACACCCATTCTCTTGTGGATTCTCTAGGACAAGGAGGCTCATCATCAATAAGGTGTCTCATAACTGGAGGATAACTTTGAAGATCTCTTTTACTTTCTCGTAATTTGCCTTGAGAGGCTTGTATATTTTCTCTGCTTCTTGTAGAGTGAGTCTAGGTAGGCCTTTTGTGCCCTACTGCAATATCTCTGACCATATCAACTGAAGAACCTGGATCAATTGGAATAATGTGTGTCTCCCTCTGAACTGCTGAAGGGTGAGAAGGTATTGTTTCATTGCCAATATTCATCTGAGATTCTCTGGGTTTGTTTGAATGGATATCCCTTCTTATTAAGGACAACATCTCTGTATAATAATCAATCAATATGGTTTGGACTCCCATACCAGGGATAATGGTCCATGTCTTTGAGGGTTCCCATACTAGGGATTTATTCAAAAAATGCAATCAACTATAACATTTGAAATCAATTGGTTTACCTGGTTTGTAGTCATGCTTTAGTTTTAGAGGAAGTACTTCTCCTCTCTCTTTTCCTCATTCTTTTGAGGTGGGTTTGGATCAATGTCAGTGGTGGAAGCATATTGTCTTCCCTTCTTCTTGCGGTGGAAGCACTGAATTTCTGAAACATCTCTTCTTTGATATCCTGGATTTGATGAAGACTTTTCACCTTTAAATGTTTTCTTGAAATTTCTTTTGAATTTTCCTCCCTTCTTTGTATGAAGTGCAAGAGCATGATTTTCTTCTGAGGAATCTTCCACTCCTCTATTTCTAATTCTAAGTTCTTCTTGAGTACAATCTGACATAGACGATCAAAGGTTGGTAGAGCTTCTCTTCTACTGATACTTTGAATGAAAGGCTCCCATGATTTGGGAAGATTCTGGAGAGTTGTTAAGACAAGTTCTCTATCAGACATGATTTCCCCGATGGTCTCTAGTTGTTCCTTAATCTATGATAGCTTCATAAAGAAGATGGCAACGGAATCACCCTTCATCATCTTGGTACTTTGAAGCTGGCTCTCTAGGGTAAGAGCTATGAGGGTGTTGTCACTTTCAAACATTCCTTTTAAGGCTTCATACATATCATAGGTTGTCTTTAGGTTGGCAATCTGAGGTAAGAGGTGGTCTCTTACTGAGTAGATGATTAATTTTCTTGCTTTGACATCTTCTTCCTTTATTATCTTCTTCTCCATATCTGTAGCTCTGGTTGGTAGGGCTTTAGTTGTCACATCCAAGAGGTCATCTTCTTCAAGAGTGACTAGAAGCCTTGATTTCCAGGAGCTGAAGTTGCTTGCTCCATCAAGCCTATCTTCTACTAATGTTGTGTTCTTCATTTGATTGGTTTCTTCAATTTCTCACCAACTGGAATTTGAAAACCTAATGATTAGGTTGAATTTGAAACCTTGGATTATATTGGACTTATGACTACCAAGAATCAATTTGATAGTGTCACAAAGATGCTTGTTGATTCAGTAGAACATTTCTTCAGAAACCCAGAATTAATATTCTGCGGAAAATTTCGGCACCCTAGAAACCCTAGGGCCAAAAATAAAAATTTCTCGGAATTTAGTTTTGAGAACTTCTGGATATGCGTTGGAAGAGGTCGTGCTCTTCTATGCCAAAAGTAGCCCCAGCATCCAAGTATTAAGGGTTGAATCACCACTGAAAGGAAGGTCGTACGATTTTTTCTGGAAACCCTAGAAGGGTCGTACGGTTCTGCAAAAGGTGTGCTGAGACTTGGTGGATGCTTGTGCAATGGGTTCTTTCAAGACCTATGCTCTGATACCATGTTGATTTTTCAATAAGCTAGGTTAATCATGAAGTTCATTCTATTTTTAGCATTTAACCATAACCATAATTGTTGCAGCAACCAAGATCACAAGAAGAAGCATCGTGCACAAGAACACCAGAAGTATCCTGGGAAACCCTTCTCAACAAGGGAAGAAAACCCAGCCAAATCGTTTGCTATATTCCTCAAGAGAAAGACCTTCACCACCAAGATAAACCCTAGCACACAAGAGGGTGCTCAAACCCTAGAACTCTAGCGCCCAAGAGAGGTGCGCACTATTCCCAAAGAAGTGTACTTGCTGAAATTTCCAAACTCACATGAAAGATGTATATTCGCAAAGGGGATTTTACCTTTACTTATACTAATCCAATCCTATCAACATAAGTGTCTATTGGCACAATAAGGCCGACCTCACTTAGCTTATAATATAATTAATATTAACCAGATTAATTATCTTTTACATTAATTACTAGTTACATTAAGGTAGGGTCGACCTGTACCCTTTACATTACAATTAGGGTTACAGGCATGTCTGATTCTTGTACAATATAGCAAAGGATCTGATACACGCACTAGTGCTCATCCACTAGGGGCACATCCATAGGGATGTACATATCTCTGGCTCACTGCATTACACAAGAGAACCAGATCTTCACACGTTCACATGTGCTCGTCCACATGCACGTCCACTATACAGATCTTCTTTCCCACTGCCTCACACAGGAGAATCATCTGGAGTTTTCTCGTCAACTTTGCTGCTCAGAGGAGGCTAATACATCATCTTCATTATGTTCAAATGACGATGCACCCAACACTTTGGGGTTTCACACGTTCACCTTGTGCTCAACCACAAGCACGTCTAACTCAACAAATCATCTTTTTCACTGAATAATCATCTGGAGCTCTTCTCAACTCTCTAAATGGAGGAGGTCATCTCTACGTTCCAGCTCAGTCTCAGGCAAGAACCATGTACCCTTCTTAGGGGCTTTCTCTCAGGTTTATAAGCTGAGAGAAAGACTCACATAACCGCAATGATCCACATCTCACAGGTTTGTAAGTTGGATAATGTCTCACATAGCTACAATCATCAACACTTACTGCAACCTACCATCCCCAGACAGATGGCCAAACAGAAGTGGTCAACACGTGTCTAGAAACATATTTTAGGTGTTTTGCATCTGAACGACAACATCAGTGGGTTCAGTGGTTACCCTTATCTAATGGCGGTACAACACCTCTTACCATACAACCTCTCACATGACTACCTTTGAAGCAGTCTACAAACATAAGCCAACATTGGTTCTCCCATACACGTCAGGTGTCTCTAAGGTTCAGGAGGTTGATTGTAATCTTACAACCTGCATGAGCATTCTCCATACTCTCAAATAAAATTTGGTCTTGGCTTAGAACCACATGAAGCAATAAGAAGATCAAGGTCGTTTCGAACGACAATTTATTGAAGGGGACCAAGTGTTTCTCCGTCTCCAACCGTACAAGAAGACTTTGCTCAAATCTTAGCAATGTCAGAAATTGGCCCCCAAATTTTATGGTCCTTTTCCTATTCTCAAACGTGTGGGGTCAGTGGCCTATCTGTTATCTTTTCCCATCAACTCCAAGGTACATCATATTTTTCATGTCTCCTGCTTAAAGAAAGTGATTGGCACCAAGTGCCATGCTCAGACCAGTCTACCAGAGTTGGATGAACAAGGTTTCATTTGGTTGCAGTCGCGAGGTGTATTGGACCAACGAGAGCGTTGTCTCCATCAGCACACCATCCCGGAAGTGTTAGTTCAATGGAAGGATATTCCACCAAAAGATGCCACCTGGGAGTCGACTACTATTCTGCAAAAAATTCCTCATCTTAAGCCTTGAGGACAAGGCTCTTTTTAAGGGGGGGGGCATGTTAGGGAACTAACCTCCCTAACCCTTCACATAGATAAAATGATATATTTTCCATGTAATAAAAGTCGACATTAGTTAATAAGGCCTATTTAATAAATATGAACAAGTTAATGTAAGAAGACCTAATAGAAGCTTTCGCTTCTAGAAATATCTTCCTCCAGAATGTTCTTTGGAAGATAGAATTAGTATAAATAAGAGTAGGAGGCATGATAAATATTTTTCTTGAGAATCATTGTAATAGAGTGTTGCTCTGTTGGAGGTTACCCCCTCGAAGAGGCAAGCGAACATTGCTCCCATTTCAATAAGGCATCATTTTTATGTGTTATTCTCTGCATTCTATTGTTCTATTGGTAATTTCCATTATATTCATGTTTATTCTTAATATCACATAACTAGGTGCATACCACCAACCTGTACCAACTCGTCTACTACACATTCTCTTGTTGCAACTCGAGAGTCGCATCCATTCCTTTGCTACAACTCAAGGTTTTTTTTTGTTGTAATTCAAGAGTTTCTTTTGCTGCAACCTGAGAGTCATAGCTTGTACAATGCATTCTACAATAGTTATATATTCACAACCTCTTTGTGCTACCTTCACTGCAACATCACCCTTCAAGTTGTGCCACGCAATCTTGAAATCAATGGTTATCAAACCAAGGAAACATCCCCATATGTAGACCTCTCATATCTATGGGATATAGACACACTTGTGTGACCAGACATGAACTCTTTGTGCTCAGATTTATATTCAAGAGACAACGTTCGTCCTCACGAGCATCCTACACTGAGCTCTCACAACAATAATGTACCTTTAAATCCTATGATTAAGGGTTAGTTCACAAACCAAGGGATCCTCCCATATATATAGAGAATCATCAATCCATACACTATCTTTCCAAAGACCTTGTGCCCACCTACAGTTAATCACAAATCCAAGCATGACCTTCTACAAACCCATGCCCACCTCATGCAAAACAATATCACAATAGAACTATTCTACAATATCAATTACTTGTTGCACTAGAACCATTTGGAGTAAATCCAATTAACTCTAGAGAGATCACGAGCAACGGAATGGTTGTTGCTATGAATCCCTGGAACAAGCGCCTTTATTCTGCCAGGTACTATGAAATCCTCGATAAAAGAAAAACCCTACTGGTGTGGCAACATCACCATGACTTCCTTAACATGCTTGACAAATCTCAGACTTTGATTTTGGTCGGAGAGATCGACAGCGACAAGACCACACAGAGAAAAGGAGCAGGTTCAATGTTCACATCCCTCACCCATCACAGTAAGAAACCGGCACGGTTCAGAGGCCTCGATTATGGCAAGTGCAATGGCTACATCAGGGGAATCGTGAAGGATGTCTTTCACGACCATGGTCGCGACTCTCCCCTCTGCAAGGTGACCTTCAGGCAGGCATTTTGTCACAGGCATCAGAAGGAGCTCTTTGTAGCGGTCGATGGTTTGTACTCGGGCCAGTTTGTTTACTACGGAAAGAATGAGGGAGGCTCCAACACACTATCTAGATAGAGAGAACAAACCATTTAGGGTTGGATCAAAGCTAAGGAGAGACTGTGGGCGCGGCAATATCTGAACCCTAGCCGCCATTGCCGCCTGGATCTAGAGTATGGGAACCTTTCAGCTATTAGAGACCTCAGGGATCTTCATCCCTTACTCTGTTACGGGAATCAAGTTAAGAGTGACGCAAGATTGAGGTTTTCTTATGAATATCACTTCGAGGCTAGCTCTGAGACTGCGGCAAGCTTCCCCCTTTTATAAATACCATTGTCGGATATTCTCTCTACTTGCATGCTCAGGATTCAGACTCTGTTTTTTAGCTCAAAACCCAAATCCGCCAGGCTACAGGTATTATGCCTTGCTTTCAACGACTAATCTTTGAAGGACGATAACTTGTGGATGGCTCTTTGCTATGGGGTTATGGGAATCTAAAGAACGCAACCATTTCTCTCGCTTATCGTCTACGTGGAGGAGCACCATCCTCCACTCATCCAAGCTCTTACAAGCATGCCGTGAAAACATGGATTTCCGCTCCTTCGAGGTCCAAGGCTGAAACTTCTGGAGCAAAGGAGCCTTTTGGCTCCACCTTCATTGTGGAGCAGTCAGTAGAACCTCCAACAACATATGTTGAAGATGCCCACGTCTACAGCTCTTCTTTTATCTACCAGGAAAAATCCCTCATCTCTCGATTCAATGGACTATGGCCCTTAGCCTCTACGCTAAGAGAATGGGTAAACAAGACCTGGTCGTCAGGGCATGAGTTGTTCTTTTGCTCCAAAGGGTTCTTCATTGTCAACTTTTCCATAGAAGCAGACTGCCAATGTGTGTTAGAGAAAGGTACTTGGTTCTGGGGCAGATCTGGCCTTTCCGTGCAAAGATGGTTCCCTGACTTTGACCTGCTGACTATGACTGCTATGACTACACCGGTCTGGGTAAGACTCCCCAATCTACCTCTGCATTTTTATACTCCAGCTTTTTTATTTACCCTGGGCAATGTGTTGGGTAATTTCATCAAGATTGACACAGACCGGATAACGAAAGGCTTAATCACTTTCACCCGCATATGCGTTGAAATCGACCTCAGTCAAGGGCTTCTGGATAGGATACTTATAGACTGGCATGAGAATCATCCTTACACGCAGATGGTCGATTATGAGAACACTGCCTTCAGGTGTCGCTCCTGTCAGCAAACAAGGCACCTCCGGGAAACTTGTCCTTTATCCCCAACCCCGGCCTCATCCCCTGGAGCACAGAAAAGGGCTAATGGTTGGCAAGACCCTAAAAATCGCAGAAGTTGCACAAACTCTTCATCTGACAACACGCATCATCACAAAGACACCCCAACTCCTCCATTTTCTACAACACCATCGTAGTCTCCAGCAAATTCACAGCAGCCAACTGCAGATCCAAAACACCAGCCTTCGACTTCAACACAAAATCCTGAAGCTTCAGAAATATTGATTCATATTCCCGCAGTTCAACCTTTGCACCCCCCCCTCGAAAAGGATGAATCAGATGACATAAGAATGGCCACATCCCCGCGCTCTGGGACTCAGAAACATCCTCATGAATCGGATAATTCAGAGAGTGAGAGAAACACCCTTAGCTTCAATAGCTCAAGATTTTGTCCTTTCCTCAGACCACCTGGCTTTGGTGGCGAAGGTTGTTGAGCCTATCAGTTCCTCTGGTTGGATTGATGTTCGTAAGAAAAAAGACAGAAAGGATCCTCTCCGGCCAACATAATGATCTGACCCTTTCTCCTTATCTTGTATGTTTCATCTTGCTATTCCCATGCATTCCTTGTGGCTCTCTTTTAGCATAGATTAGTATGTAGTTCTCCCGTGTTCTCTTTCTAGAGGTATTTTGCAATCAACAAATCAATGTATCACTTTGTACTTTTCCTGGATTGAATAGAAGGATTCTCATCTTATTTATTTCCAAAAAAAAATTACTTGTGGCACTAACATTAATTGGAGATTGAGTAATGCGTTTATGAGGGTACATATCACTTGAATAACAACATTATTGGTATTTTTGAACATGTTGTTTACATATTCTCTTAAATGGAATTGTCATTGATTTGTCTATTTTAATCATGTATAAACTATAATATGATACTCAAACACATATATATATATATATATATATATATATATATATATATAATGTTTATTACAAAGCTATAGTTCCATATATGGCAAGGATTTCATTTAAAAAAAATATTATTTGCTTCAATGTAATTTGTATTCCTTGTATGTCGTTGTGTTCATTTAATTTCATTTTTTTAGTAAAATTTTAAAACTAGTCAATCTATTATATCTTCTTTGTTCTAAAATTGTAAACAATGACATTGCTTTCTTATTTACAATTCCATCAGTTGTACTAATTCATTAGAGTATTTTTGTGCTTTTAATTAGAGGTATAAATAAATTGTATTTATAATGTGAATTTTTTCTCTTTTGCAATTCTTTATCTTGTTCTTGAGAAGTATCAAAGTCTTTATAAGAGCCATCAAAACTAAGGTTGACATATATTCTTACATCCAGTGGTCATCATAGTAGTTTAAATAATCTTTGCCAAACATGTTGGAGAGTATCATTGAACTCATCATCACGAGTTGATTTTATGTATTGAATGAGATCTCTCTAAAGTTCAATGTCTACTTTCATGGGCAATTGTTATCCCAACATGTCATCATGATAACTCTAAAGCATAATGTCTCTTATTATACATGTCGATAGGCATGGTATATAGCTTTGAGTTAGGCTTGACTTTCTATTAGTTCATGGTCGACCATAAAATATACACCCCTTTATCCAAAGTTTTAAAAAATAATTATTTATTTTAAATTTCAAATCTCATTTATGTGATATCTTATTGGCCAAAAACTTTGAAGTCTTATTGCTGCCTTCACTTCCCCCAATGTAATTGTAATAAATATTTCTTGTTTTTTTATATATATTGTCAAAAATTGGGGGCCCATCTTGTTAAATAAATAACCCTTTTTTTTTTGGTATGGATATGCATTCTTTTCTTTTTTTGTTCTCATTTAATGGGTACCTTTTTCCTAGGCACATTTAAATAAAATAAAATAATATTTTGTAGGTAGGATTCAAATGGATGACAATTGTACTTTTTCTTTCACAATTATTTGAGTGTTAAAGTTAAAATAAAATAATATAATATTTTGTACAATTCAAAGTTGATGGCATTTGTATTTTTTTTTTCACAATTTTTTTAAGGGTTAAACTTAAATATAAGTTTTCTTTTTATATTACAAATTTTGAGTGTTAACCTTAAATATAAGTTTGAGTGTTTTACAATGTATAATCTAAATGTTTTATGAAATTGAGTTTTTTTAAGATCATTCAAAATAATGTGAAGGGATATTGGTTATTATACCTGCCGC
>ML825996.1:72698-90471 GCA_009831015.1 Picea engelmannii | reverse complement strand
AAGACATTTGAGGCAAAATAATGTGTATTAATCTCCATAAAGAATAAAAAATATATATCGATAAACATCTAGCAGCATAATAGATGCCGCATCTTCTGCGTCCAAAATTACCTGTTCCCCGGCCTTCCCTCGGCCAGTTTAGGACTCCCGACAATTACAAAATGTTTATATTAATGTCTTGCATGACCTGGTAGCCGGATCCCACATAGCTGGCAGCAAAAACTCCCTCCCATTAACTCCATGGGCATTGTAGCTTGCACCCGTCGTTTTATCTACCTGAAGCTCCCCAGGGAACCCCGAATATGACCCCTTTCCGTATATTCCCGGGCAGGCAGACACGGCCTCTAAAGGTGCGGCAGCATCCCCTTGGAAGTAGCCGGTGTTGAATGGATTCGTGGCTGCTCCTGCCAGAACAGTGGCAATGTTGATGATCATCCCATCGATGCCCACATCGCCGTTTGGCGCCACCAGAGGAGGAGTCTGGGGTCCGTAGATTGGCTGATGGAAGGGCCACGCGCACTGTCCAGGGCACTGACTTGCAGAGTTCCCAACCCACGCGTATGGAAGAAGCTGTTGATGCTTCTCCTTCTTCCCCATCATTCGGCTTCCAGTTGATTTATGGTTCGATAATAGATTGAGACTGGCATGGAATCCACAGGAATTCATGCAGAACCCTTCCACTGTAACATCCTCAGATGTAAGCACCAGGTACACAGCATTGGCATTTTCAGCATTGATTTCCGGCAGAGGCGAAGGCAGAACTCCCGATTTGACGGCAGCTTGAACCAGAGCAGCAATGTCAGTCCTCTTCAGTGACTTGCCAAGGGAATAATCTTGGTCTACCTTCTGCTTTCCAAGCATTATAACACTGGAGGGAGCCGCATTGTTTTTACCGGCGCCCTCGTACTTCTCGATTGTCTTCCACCAGGTGGAAGTGGAAGATTCCATTGTTTTCCCCTCTAACTTCTTTGCCCCAAGAGACTGTAGAAAGTCCCCCACAATGGAGCGTTGAACAGGGGTGAATTGGCCATACCAGATCAAATGGACAGGGATTATCCCACTAGTAGAGAGAAGAGGACCATCATGGTAAGTCAAAACAACAGATGGGTCTTCCACCAAAGCAGCAAGTTTCCTCGACTGTCCAGCAGAAGCAGCAGAAGATGCAAATAACATAGCCACACAAACCGCCATTTGGAGCCTGGCCAGAATTCTCAGCCACGAAACAGAACAAGAACAAGCCATTTTAAGGCAAACTAACGAAATACCTTGTAACACTCACTATCTATCAGATAGCCAGCGGATGCAAACACCCTTGACAATCAACCAAAACAAACTGAGCGTCAGAAATTCGTTGCACCACACTCGAAGGCAAGCAAACACATAAAGAAGAAATTAGGAACAGGAGGAAGCTGCGCACTGAGAAATTGAGAAGATGAATGAAATATAAGTAGGGCAAGTGAGACGCGGTTATCAAGAGGTGAAAGCGATTGACAGAGGAGCGCCGCGCTGGCATGCATTATTATTTACCTTTGTAGTCTGGCAATTTCCAGATGCCTTCCTTCTCAAGTTCCCATCCCGTTCACAATCACGACATCCTCCATTACTGGAGACAGCTATCTTGGCACCTCTCCACATGCTGATGACACGTGTCCTGGGAACGGTCGCGTGCTACGCTGAATACTGAGTCACCTATTAAAAAGTAGTTAATCCTCCTATTGAAGTTCACTGGGCCCGAAATAATAATAATAACAATTATATAATTGACATACAGCTCATTCACCGCCTAGGATTCGCAATAGGTTCCTCTCTACGTAAATGCGTGCATTAATAAAATATTAAATATCACGTCGCTATAAACATTAAGAAAGTAGTATCGCTCCCAATTGCCGAGAACATCATGAGCTGGCCCATGGAGTTGTTATTTCCAATGGCCTGGCAAGTGCATGAATGCAAGCTGTCAAGCATTCACATTCACTCACGTCCATTAACTCCACGTCGTCATTCATTTCTTAAATGGAATTCTCGTGACTTCTCCGAGAGCCCTTCATTGCATGGTAGTCTAAGTTGTACACAGCCAATAATAAGCATTTTTGGGAGTTTGCATTCATCTCGAGATGTCCCACAAATGCAAATAGTCTAAATGTTAGATTTTTAAAAATCTTTTTACACAAATGAAAATGTAGTAGTTTAAATATTATGCATTAAATTTTTAGAAATTTTTATAATTGCCTGCTAAAAAATTTTAAAAATTGATGGAATTGTAAATATAGTTGTTAAGATTGTATAATTTAAATGAATTATAAGTTTTTTAGAATGTTATATTTATTTATGTATTTAAAACTACAATTCAAATAATAAAAAATTACAATTTCATCATCAACTAAATCACCAAATTTCAATAATATTATCCAAAAAAATTAAAAAACTAATATTTAAAGTTGTCCATTCCAAACTTATCTGTTTATCTTCTCTTAAAATAAACTTAACCATACTTGTTTCTTGTTACAAAATTCGAAAAAATGTTTATCCATAAATCATTGTACTTTTCAAACAACAAAATTTATCATCTCGATGCCAACAATACCAATAATAATAATTGTTCATCATAGCTACCAATGTATACTCATGCTAAATAATAATAGTTGTTCATCATAGCTACCACTGTATACTCATGCTAATTTTGATACTCAAACTTTAATTAGAAGTCATTAATCCGACTTCATTATTCCTATCATTCATTGATTGCATTGATAACATTGCATTGATAACAATGGCCTTTTTTTTTTTGGAGCAACAGAAGCAGGAGGGACCAGTTGTTGTGCAGGAGGCACACTAAAATGCAATGAGGCATCTGATTACAGGTGGTTTATAAATTGCGGTGCAGGGTTAAACACAAAAGCAGAATTAATGAGTGCTTGGGCAACAACACTCACGATAGCAAGACTTTTGGATATAAAAAAATTACAAGTTTTGGGGAATTCTAAAGTGATCATTGATTGGCTAAACACAAAAGGAACCTTCAAGCCATCAATATCGAAGATGGCAGCATTCCAATGTATTAACTTTCAGCATATTTATAGAGAATCTAATACGGACGCTGATTTGCTCTTTAAGAGATTCTTTACTTCGCCGAAAGGGAAACTGATCTAGTACACTTGGAACGGAGTAAGTGAGGGCCCATCTTTACATTTAAATCTGTTCTAATTATTGGTTTTTAGACTGAGTGAATGTTTTTTATTTGTTGTTCCTCGAATATGGTATGATCTTCGAGCAGTTTTTGTATTGAACTCTTTCGATCGGTCAAAAAATTAGATGATAGAGATAGTCCTGAAAGTTTTTTTTTGGAGGTTTATCGTGGAGAAGGATCAGTGCATAATTGTATTGTTTCTTATTTTTTTTTGAAGATGTAAACATTATATTAATATAATTTTACGAGTTAAAAAAAAAAGTTTACACACTTTGCGACCAAACAATATATTAGTAATTTTACACACTTTGCGACCTAACAATGTGTTGATATTTTTACACTTTGCAACCTAACAATGTTCCTATGTTGTCTTGGTATATTGAGGATCATTAGTATATCTTTTGTTAAGTTACATATGGGAATTTAAATATGATTAATAAGAATAACATAAGTTAAAAGACAAATAGATTGAGCAAATACTTAATTGATTAACATTGATATAATTCTATAAAGGTATTGATAAAATGAATAATTGTATTATAATATGATATAAAGTATTTATTCATTTGTCATTTCCTTTTCAATCATAATATATTTACACATAATTATTCAATAATGCATAATTTGGATCTATCCATTGGCCTCCAAATACACATAATCCAAGATATGTGTATAGAAAATGCATGTCAAAAGTTATATAATTAAAAAAAAAACATACATAATCCAAAGGAGTGAAGGGCTTCTATTTTGAGTGTTAATTCATTATTAATATTATTTGAAATTATTTAAACATTATGGATGAGTTGAATGGAGTTGATGTTCAAGCACGTTCTTCAATTATGTTGGGAGTAATAGAGAAAACATCATTATGGTTTCTCTATTACTCGCCCCGCCCCCACTCATGCAATTTTTTCTCTATTACTCCCCTCACCCCACCCTCATGAGAGTGGGGGTGTGGGAAGTAATAGAGAAAAAATTATTACTCCCCCGACCCCCACAATTTTTTTCTCTATTACTCCCCCCACTCCCATGAGGGTGTGGGTAGGGGGAGTAATAGAGAAAAAATTGGTGGGGGTGGGGGGAGTAATAGAGAAAAAATTATTACTCCCCCCACCCCCACCAATTTTTTCTCTATTACTCCCCTCCAACCCCACCTTCTACATGAGGGTGGGAGTGCAGAGGGGTAATAGAGAAAAATGTATAATTTTTTCTATTTTTTTCTCTATTACTCCCCCCACCCCCACTCTCGGGTAATAGAGAAAAAATTGCATGAGGGTGGGGGTGTGGGTAGTAATAGAGAACAAAATATTACTCCTCCCATCTCCACCAATTTTTTCTCTATTACTCCTCACACCCCCACCCTCATGAGGGTGCGGGTGGGGGGAGTAATAGAGAAAATTATTATTATTACTCCCCCCACCTGCACCATTTTATTCTTTATTACTTGCCCCACCCCAACCCTCATGAGGGTGTGGGTGGGGGGGAGTAATAATAATAATTTTTTCTTCCCTCCACGCAATTTTATTCTCTATTACTCCCCTCCACCCTCACCCTCTACATGAGGGTGGGGGTGCGGAGGAGTAATAGAGAAAAATGTGTAATTTTTTCTATTTTTTTCTCTATTAATCCCCCCACCTCACTCTATTACTCCTCCCATGCAATTTTTTCTATATTACTCCCCCCACCCTCACCCTTATGAGGGGTGCGGGTGGGAGCAGTAATAGAGAAAAAAAATGCATTTTTTTCTCCCCACCCTCAAGAGGGTGCGGGTGGGGGGGTGTAATAGAGAAAAAATTGTAATTTTTTTCTAATTTTTTCTCTGTTACTCCCCCCATCCCCACCCCCACCCTCACCCTCTACATGAGGGTGGGGGTGCGGGAGGGGGGGGCAATAGAGAAAAAATTGCAATTTGTTCTCTATTAGCCCTCCCCCTCACCCTTTATTACTCGCCCCACCCCCACTCTCTATTACTCCTCCCACACCCACGCCCACCCTCATATATGGGTCTATGAGGGTGGGGTTGGGGAGAGTAATAAAGAAAACATTGTAATTTTTTCTCTATTACTCCTTCCACCCCCACCCTCATATACCGATATATGAGGGTGCGGGTGAAAGGAGTAATAGAGAAAAAATTACAATGTTTTCTATTATTCTGCTCACCCCCACCCTCATATATACCGTTTTTTTCTCTGTTACTCCCTCACCCTCACCCTCATATATGGGTATATGAGGTTGGGGGTAGGGGAGTAAGAGAGAAAAAAATGGTATATATGGGGGTGGGGTGAGGGGAGTAATAGAAAACAATTTCTCTATTACTCCCTCCACTTGCGAGGGTGGGGCTGGGGGGAGTAACAGAGAAACATTGTAATTTTTTCTCTATTACTCCCTCCACCCGCACCCTCATATATGGGTATATGAGGGTGCAGGTGGAGTGAGTAATAGAGAAAAAATTACAATGTTTTCTCTAATACCCTCCCGAACCCCACCCTCATATATATCATTTTTTCTCTATTACTCTACCTACCCCCACCCTCATATACCCATATATGAGGGTGGGGGTAGGCAGAGTAATAGAGAAAAAATGGTATATATGAGGGTGAGGGTGAGAAGAGTAATAGATAAAACATTGTAAGTTTTCCCATATATGAGGGTGGGGGTAGGCAGAGTAATAGAGAAAAAATGGTATATATGAGGGTGAGGGTGAGAAGAGTAATAGATAAAACATTGTAATTTTTATTTTTTTATTACCTCCCCCACCCTCATATACCCATATATGAGGGTGGAGGTGGGGGGAGTAATAGAGATTTATGTGGGTGGAGGTGGAGGGAGTAATAGAGATTTATGCGGGTGGGGGTGAGGTGAGTAATATTGAATCTTTATTACTCTACTCCCCTCACCCCACCCTCATATAGGGGTATATGGGGGTGAAGGTGGGAGGAGTAATAGAGAAAACATTATAACCTAGGGTTGGGTTGTGAGGAGAGAATTAGAGTCATTCATAGAAAGAATTTGCCATTATGGACTATGAGAAGAGACTTAAAAATATCCATAGCAAGAGTTTGCCCTTGTAGATTCATAGACCTAGCTCAAGAAAACACTGATGCAACAAGAAGTATGTAGTAGGGTGGAATGTCCCTCTTCTACATTTAGTAAATTTAGTAAGTGGACAATTCCAAACAAATAAATATTATCATACATACTTATAGTAAATAGTTAATAACAAAGCAATAAGATACAATAACAAAGTAAAAATTAGTATGAATTAAATGGTTAAAATAATAACTCACATCTTTCGGGTGTATATAGAGTATTTAGAACGTTACATTCTATGTCTCCATACCCCATATCACAAGTATGTTTTGTGGTAAATAGTTAATATCAAAGCAATGAGATATAATAACAAAGTAAAAATTAGTGTGAATTAAATGGTTAAAAGAATACCTCACATCCTTCAATTGTATACGAAACGTTACATTCTATGTCTCCATATACCATATCACATTTATGTTTTATGGGCAAGCCATATTATTCAACATAAGAATGTCGTGTTGATACATAATATTGCAACGTTGAGAATATACAACGAAATTCATTTTTTGAAATTGCCTCGAGAAACATGTGGATATTAATTATTAATAGAATAAAACCAAGGAATTAACAAAAATATTTTGAATGTTCTCAAAGTTAGTGAGTATTCATTAATTTTATGAAAATCTTCATAATACAAATTGTGTTTGGCTAAAAGTTTTTCTTTTTCTGTGTTTTTTTTATCTCAAAGTTAGTGAGTATTCATTAATTTTATGAAAATCTTCATAATACAAATTGCTTTTGGATAAAAGTTTTTATTTTTGGTGTTTTTTTTGGGGGGAATTAGTTTATTTGGTTATGAAAATCTTCATATTACAAATTGTTTTTGGTTATAAGTTTTTATTCTTAGTGTTTTTTTTATTTGAAAATTTGTTTGTTTGGTTGGAATTTTGTAGTTTAAATTGTATTTATGAATGTATAAATGAATTTATAGTGTTTTTTTATCGGAATTAGTTTGTTTGGTTGGAATTTTATTGTTTAATGTATTTATGAATGTATAAATGAATTTAGTTTGATGAAAACTCTCAAAACACTCCAATTATACAAACTTAGCCACTCAAATATGAAGATCTAACCATTCTTCATCAAATTTCAAGCAAAATCGAAAAAAAAAAAATCCCCCAAAAAATCAAAATACCCTTATCTCACAAATTATCACAATTAAGAATACCTGGAAACATATTGATGAAATGAACGAAATACCAACAATTAAAATAATATAGTCAAAAATCTTAAATTGTAACTTGATCATGAACAGATTAGTTGAGATAAATGATGAGTGCTTCTTCATTCACTCAAATAGGTAGGCTCAAAAGAATAATTCAGAATACATTCCACTTAGATTAAGTGAGAGATACTAATAGAATTATATAGAGAACATGTTTCTCCAAATAACATGTTTCTCCAAATAACATGTTTGATAAATAGGTAGGCTCAAAGGAGTCGTATAGAGAGATAATTGATTGATAGAGTAACATGTTTCTCCAAATAACATGTTTGATTGATAGAGTAGAATGTTTAGTTTAGACTATGCTTAATACAAATAACATTGTAACACGTCATATTTTTACAACATTGTTTTGTATCATTAAAACTCCATTTCTTCCAGCAAAGATTCCATAACCCAATCAACATAGAACATTCAATCCACCAATAACAACAACTCACTCTCCGATATTTATCTGGAACAATATTCAAGAATCATAAAATCTAAAGGTACCAAGGTGAACACTCATTTCCATATATGCGTCTTTCATCATGTATAAAGATAAATGATGATCATGGCGCTGGAGGTATAGTAGATAAGCCCATACCCACTCTCAGTATAGTAGATAAGCCCATACCCACTCTCAGCACCCATAACTAGATTATCTAATCCAAGATGGAGAGATACTCATGATTTTACCTTAATGATTGATAAGGTATCACATGTTACTTTGTCTTTAATGTGCAGCCAATATCAAGCCAACCACTAGGAGTAGTTAGAGATATTTTAAATAAAATATTATATTAAGCCAACCACTAGGAGTAGTTGGAGATATTTTAAATAAAATATTATATTGACCAATTTGTAAGAATAATGATAGATATATATTAAATAAAATATTATATTGACCAATTTGTAAGAATAATGATATTTTTTCACGAAGAGTACTTAGATATATTTTTTAAATGGATTTTCAGTTATTTTTATTTAATTTATTAATATTATAATGTTAAGGCATCTATTTAAATTATACGCTTATAAAATCGGGGGTTCAAATAAATCAATGCTGATCAAATTATGGCAAAAAAATATAAATGGCTCGTTTTATAAAAAGATTGAAACAAAACAAATGAATGAATGAATGTATTTTAATCTTTTAAAAGAATAAAAGAATACATATATAATAGATGCTGCAGCATCTGCGCCTACATCTAGTTTTACTCCCCTCCTTCTCCGTGTGTTCATGGGCCACTACAAAGATGATCATACTAATGCCTGGCAAGATTTGGTAGCCGGATCCCACATAGCCGGCAGCAGAAACTGCCGCCCATTAACTCCATGCGCATTGTAGCTTGCCCCCGTTGTTTTATCCACTAGAAGCTCCCCAGGGAACCCGGAATATGACCCTTTTCCATATATTCCGGGGCAGGCGGACACGGCCTCTAGAGGTGCGGCAGCATCCCCTTGGAAGTAGCCGGTGTTGAATGGATTAGTGGCTGCTCCTGCCAGAACGGTGGCGATGTTGATAATCATCCCATCGATGCCCATGTCGCCATTTGGTGCTACCAGAGGAGAAGTCTGGGGTCCGTAGATGGGCTGATGAAACGGCCACGCGCACTGTCCAGGGCATTGACTTGCAGAGTTTCCAAC
Organism: Picea engelmannii; assembly: GCA_009831015.1. NCBI lineage: Eukaryota > Viridiplantae > Streptophyta > Pinopsida > Pinales > Pinaceae > Picea > Picea engelmannii. Next base: position 81,340 of record ML825996.1, on the reverse strand, counting down.
CCATGCGTAAGGAAGAAGCTGTTGATGCTTCTCCTCCTTCCCCATCATTCGGCTTTTTGTTGATTGCTGAAGCGGTAATAAATTTAGGCTGCCATGGAATCCACAGGAACTCATGCAAAAACCCTCCACGGTAACATCCTCGGAAGTAAGCACCAAATATACAGCATTGGCATTTCCAGCATTACTCTTCGGCAGAGGCACAGCTCCCGACTTGACGGCAGCTTGAACCAGAGCAGCAATGTCACTTCTCTTGAGTGAATTGCCAAGGGAATAATCTTGGTCCACCTTCTGCTTTCCAAGCATTATAACACTGGAGGGAGCCGCCTTGTTGGAGGGGGCCGCCTTATTAGAGGCGGCGCCCTTGTACTTCTCGGTGGTCTTCCACCAGGTGGATGCGGAGGGCAGCTTTGCGTTAGTGCCCTCTAACGTCTTTGCCCCAAGAGATTGCAGAAAATCCCCCACAATGGTGCGTTGAACAGGGGTGAATTTCCCGTACCAAATCAAATGGACAGGGATTACCCCGCTGGTAGAGAGCAGAGGACCATCGTGGTAAGTCAAAACAACAGATGGCTCTTCCACCAAAGCAGCAAGTTTCCTCAAGTGTCCAGTAGCAGGAGATGAACATAATATCGCCATACACACCACCATCTGCAGCATCGCGGTCAGTCCAGGCCATGAAACATAACCAGCCATTTTAAGGCAAGCTGATAAAGTACCTTGTAGCTCACTGTCTATCAAACAGCCAACAGATTCAAACTCGCTTATAACAATCACAAACAAGCTGCAGTATCGTCAAATACAGGGGCGCAGAATTGTGAAAAAAAACTACAATAAGAGGAAGCTGATCAATGAGGAAAGGATCAGAGGGACGAGATATAAGTAGGGCAAGTTTGTGGAAGTAAGGACGCGGTTACCAAGAGGTTGAAAGCGATTGACAGAGGGGCACCGTGCTGGAATGCGTTATTATTTACCCGTGTAGTCTGGCAACTTCCAGCTGCATTCCTCCCTTGTCCCCAATGTCTCCTTCCATTCACGCTCACGATACCGTCCACTACTGGAAACAGCTATCTGGGCGCCTCTCCAGATGTCAAACGATACGTGTCATAAGCTTGGGCCCCGTGCCTGTACGTTTCAACGTTCCTGCGAATTCAAAATAAATGCTATGTATCCTTACTCAGTCCTCCGGTTAAAGTTAACCCTGGCTTAAAAAAGAACAATAGATTATTATTGTACAGCAACCTAGGATTCGGAACAGCTTCCTCCTACCTGCGTGGGTATGTTTTCAAGAAAGTAACAGCATCAATCGCAGGAAAGTGAGCCATTCACAACTTGTGTATGGCTTTTGATGTGATATAGGTCATTCAAATAGTATTATTGTATTTGTACATAATTGGGTAGAATATTTGTAATTTAGGTACAGAGGGGAGATGTGGAATTATTTTAAGATTTTGATTTTTTTTTTGGAAAGTGAGCCGTTCACTGGCTTTTGATGTGATATGGGTTATTTAAATAGGGTGTGTGTTAAACATTTTATTTTTCGGGTTTTTTTTTCGGAATCTTGCTAAGTAAATTTGTATAAAATCACTATTTTTTGTTGTTTAAATTGCATTTTTGAATGTATAAATGGATTCTCTGCAGATCCAACCATTCATCACCCCATTTTGGGGAAAATCAAACTGAAAAAGTTACCATAAAACATCCAAAAGGTAGAACGTTTAGACTACTGCGTCAAATGTAGAATTATTTTAAGATTTTGATTTTTTTTTTTCTTTCTTCTGTGATTGTTTTCATTTTTATTTTTTAACTATAGTGGGGAAATTATCATAATTTAGTATGTTAAGTAGTGGGCATAGTTAGAATGTAAGTTGATTAATCACGGTTATCCAAAAGAAACTACACTACTTGGAACAACTTTGTTGAACGGTGCCAACGAATTTCCCAACATGGAATGTGGGTGGTTTTAGATCCTAATATTTAGCTTTGAGTGGAGACAAATCTACTAAACATGGGCGTTCGGTTAGAAGCGCATTCATTGTATCTAATTGTTGTAAGCCATAAAGTTTGATAGATGCGCAGCGCTGAAGGGTTGGATGAAAGTATGTTGGATAATTTCATTACCCCGTGGATGTTTCCCTTGTGAAAGGTCTTATCATGTAAATCTGGTGTTCATTCTTTGTGTGATTGTTTTGTTTTTGTATGGTTTATTTGTTGCTAATTAAATCTACATGTTTTTAGCTTCCGTTGTATAACAAGTGGTATCAGAGCAGGTGTAGCAGGTTAACCAAGGTGAATTGTTTGCAGATTTCTTGTGAGCGCAAGAACCTTTGGACGTGTTTTTTGGCAGGAGAAGGCAGGGGGATCAGAGTATTGAAGAGCTTAGACGTTTTTTCCATCTGAGAGCGTTGATCTAGTTCTCTTTAGCGCACTGGCCACTCCCTAGGTAATGTTAGGGGCGCACCGATGCTCCAACACTTAAGAAGTCCGGAAATTTCCCCCTTCGACGTAACCAGCGCAAGCACACGGGAGTCCCAGTACAGTGGCGCCCCCCCTTCCACACTACAGAAGCGCCATTCTTAAATATGGCGCCCCCCAGGCAGCCCTAGAGGAGCACCAGTGTTATTAGTGGGCCCCCCCAGACAACACTAGAGGAGCACCCTCCTCTTAAAACAGGGAAAGGCAAATTTGTGGCTTGTGAGTGTGAGGGAAAGGGATATTTTGCATGTTTGAACATAAGATTGACAGAAGGCTTGACTGTGAATTGGCAGAGGGTTTGGGAAAATGGCTAAAGTTCAAAGTTCAAAATTTGAAGTTGAGAAATTTAACGATAAAAACAACTTTGAGTTGTGGAAGCTCAAGATGAAGAATTTGCTTGTGCAACAGGGTTTGCAAAAAGCATTGGCAGACAGATCAAAGAAACCGACATCCATGACGAATGATGAATGGGACGATTTGGATGCAAGGGCAATGAGTACTATACGTATGTGCCTTGCAGATGATGTTTTGTTTAATATAGTAGGAGAGGAAACAACAACAGGTCTGTGGACCAAATTGGAAGGACTTTACATGACAAAGTCCTTGACCAATAGAATCTATTTGATGAGGCAGTTGTATGGTTTGTGAATGAAAGAAGGTACAAAAGTCACTGACCATTTAAGTACCTTTAATACTCTTCTAATTCAATCGGCTAGTATGGAAGTAAAACTCGAAGACGAAGACAAGGAAGTGACACTATTGTGTTCATTGCCGGAGTCTGGGATCATTTAGTTACCTCTATAAGCTTTAGTTCAACAGATGTTCTTCATTATGACACTGTTGTGGGAGCTTTATTGGCTGAGGAGATGAGGAGAAAGTATAGTCAAGAAACCTCAACTTCTGAGGCAATGGTGGTCAGATGGTGATCCAAAGATAAAGAGCAAAATCAAAGAGATTCTTCCAGATCTAAGTCAAGAGAGGGAAAAGTAAACTTAAGTGTTGGTACTGTGGCAAATCCGGACATCTGAAAAATGATTGTTGAAAACGACAACATGCCTCCAAAGATGACTCTACAAAAGACTTAAAGGAAGCAAATGCAACAGAGACGAGTTCAGCTTCCGGTTCAGGTATGACTGATGAGGTTCTATCTATTTCTAACGCTTCACATCATGATCAACATTAGTTATTAGAATCTGGTGCACCAAATCATATGTGTTTACATAAACATTGGTTTTCCACATATCAACCCATAGATGATAGAGTTGTTTTTATGGGACATGATATTTCCTGTAAGATTGTTGGAATTGATAGCATCAAAATTAAAATGTATGATGGTTCTATAAGAACATTGACAGATGTGAGGCACATACCTGAACTTAGAAAGAACCTGATATCTTTGGGAATCCTAGATTACACTGGATACAAATGTATAATTCAAGGTGGAGTGATGAAAGTGTTCAAAGACATCTTACAAGTCATGAAGGTAAACATGATCGAGAACCTTTATCAACTTGAAGGAGGAATTGAGTGAGATCAAGCAACAACGATATATGAAAGTGCAAGTGATTCCACTCGTTTATGGCATCAACGTTTGGGTCATATGAGCGAGAGAGGACTTCAGGTACTTGTAGATTGTAAGTTACTTCCAAGTTTGAAGTCTCTGAATTTAAATTTTTGTAAACATTGTATCTATGGTAAACAAAGTAGGCATAAGTTTAAAACGAGAAAACACAGTGGTAAATGTGTCCTTGATTACATTCACTGAGATGTTTTGGGACCATCCCCCACAGTCTCGTATGGAGGATCATCATATTTTGTTACGTTTATAGATGATTTCTCTAGGAAGGTGTGGGTCTATTTGTTAAAATGAAAAGTTGATGTTTTTATTGTCTTTAAGCAGTTTAGAGCTTTGGTTGAAAAGAATATTGGCAAGTCAATTAAATGTTTAAGAACTGATAATGGAGGTGAGTACATATCTATGGAATTCGAAAACTATTGCAAAGAAGTGGGGATTGAGAGACATAAAACCACTACCTATACTCCACAACAAAATGGTGTTGATGAGCGCATGAACATGACTCTTCTAGAGAGAGCAAGGAGCATACTTAGTAATGCCAAGTTGCAGCAGTAGTTGTGGGCAGAAGCAGCTTCTACAGCTTGTTATCTGGTTAATCGATCACCATCGACTACAATTGAATGTAAGATTCCATAAGAGGTATGGATTGGTCACTCTTGTGATTATTCGAACCTTAAGATTTTCAATTGTGAGGCCTATGCTCTTATACCTAAGCATCAGTGTTCTAAATTAGATCCCAAATCTAAAAAGCTTATTTTTGTTGGGTGTGGTGATGAAATTAAGAGATATAGATTGTGGGACCCTACTTCCCACAAAATCACCATTAACGTAGATGTAATATTTGATGAACCAATTTTTATAAAATCAGATGTAGATGTTGAAATGAAACAGGCGCAGGTACCACAAACTCAACAGATCCAGTTTGAGACTCGTTCGTCTATAGAGGAAGATGAACATGAAGAGATTCATGAAAAAGTTCATGAATAGGTCATGAGGATGTTCATGAAGATGTTCCTGCATATGAAAATGTGGATGTAGATTATAATCAGGAAAATGTGGAAATACCACAATCATCACTAAGGAGATCTACAAGGATCAGGAATCCTGCTAGAAGGTATGATGATTTTGTTTCATCTGTTTCTTTGGATACTAATAATGAGGATCCTACTTGTTATCAGGAAGCAATGGAGGTGTCTGATAGTGAAAAATGGAAAGAAGCAATGAAAGAGGAAATGGATGCCTTAGAAAGGAATGGAACATGGGACCTGGTAGAACTCCCAAAAGACAAGAAAATTGTAGGTTGCAAGTGGGTCTATACACTAAAACAAGGTGTTGATGATAAAGTTGAGAGGTACAAAGCAACATTGGTGGAAAAAGGCTATTCACAGAAAGAAGGTATTGATTTCCATGAAATATTTTCACGAGTTGTTAAACTTGTTTCAATTTGGGTTGTGTTGGCACTAATTGCTTTATTTAATCTGGAATTAGAGTGACTAGATGCTAAAACAACATTTTTACATGGAGATTTAGATGAGGAAATATACATGGAACAACCAGAAGGGTTTGTTCAGGATCACATGAATAGATTTGTTTGCAAACTCAAGAAGTCATTGTATGGCCCGAGACAGTCTCCCAGGTAGTGGTACAAGAAGTTTGATTCTTTCATGGGTGAGACAGAATTATACAAGGAGTTAATATGATCATTGTGTTTATTTCAAAATGTTGGATAGTGGCATATTCATTATTTTGGTGTTGTATGTTAAAAATATGCTTGTAGCAAGATAGAGCCTGTAGAGATCAACAGGTTAAAGGCTCAGATGGCTAGGACGTTTGACATGAAGTATTTAGGAGCAGCAAAACAAATCTTGGTCATGGAAATACACAAAGACAGGAAAAATGGTAAGCTATGGTTATCACAACAAAAGTATGTGGAGCAAATACTTATAAGATTAGGTATGAACAATGTGAAACCAATTCCAATCCCTTTTGCTTCTCATTTTAAGATTTCTTCAAGTTTATGTCCTAGTATTGATGAAGAAAATGATTATATGTCTCGTGTAACATATGTTAATGCAATAGGGAGTCTTACGTATGCGATTGTTAGTACAAGACAAGATATTTCACATGCAGTTTGTGTTTTCAGTCGGTACATGGAAAATCTAGGAAAAGAGCATTGGGCAGCAGTGAAATGGGTGCTTCAGTATTTGAAAGGAACACGTAATTATTGTATCATCTATAACAGTGGTAGGGATTCAGTGTGCGGATATGTCAATTCAGATTTTGCAAGTGACTTAGACAAGAGGAGATGAACTTCAGGATATGTCTTTACTCTTGCAGGTGGAGCTATTAGTTGGATGTCAAAGCTTCAGAATATTGTCGCTTTATCCACTACATAGGTTGAATATGTAGATGTTTCACATGCCTGGAAAGAAACAATTTGGTTGAAAGGTTTACTAGATGAGTTTGGAAGAGTGCAGGACAACTTAAAATTGTTCTGTGATAGTCAAAGTGCAATTCATTTGGCTTAAAATCCAGCTTATCACAGTAAGACAAAATATATTCCTATTAAATACCATTTTGTAAGACATGTTGTTGATGAAAGAGGAGTGTCTCTGAAAAAATTCCATACACAAGATAATTGTGCAAACATTTTCAAAAAACCAGTACCGATAGAGAAGCCACATTGGTGTTTGGCTTCTCTTGGCTTGTAGAAGAGGTGATGAATAAAATTGGGCATGAAATTCAGGTAAATTGTTGTCAAGGTGGAGATTGTTGAACGGTGCCAACAAATTTCTCAACATGGAATGTGGGTGGTTTTAGATCCTAATGTTTAGCCTTCAGTTGAGACAAATCTACTAAACATGGATGTTTGGTTAGAAGTGCATTCATTGTATCTAATTGTTGTAAGCCATAAAAGATGATAGATGGACAAAGTTGAAGGGTTGGATGGATGTATGTTGATTGTTGTAATTCTCCCTTGAACATAATAAAACCGAATTTCATTGCCCCATGGATGTTTCCCTTGTGAAGGGTTATACCACATAAATCTGTGTTCATTCTTTGTGTGTTTGTTTTGTATGTATATAGTTTATTTGTTGCTAATTAAATCTACATGTTTTTAGCTTCCGATGTATAACAGAGTTTCACTACTTCCAAATGTCTTTGAACCTTGAAAAGTTAACCTATTTTCCAATCAATTTTAAATAGATAACATTAATGTAGAAAAAAATAAAACACATGATAATTGTTTACCCTTCTTGTGTAGGTTTCAACACTTCACCGATTGTGCTTTAAGATATATGTGGATACATAGTCTACGTTTCTAACACTTTTTTTTTTCCAATAGAAAATTTGCTCAATTATATTAGTGAATATAATTTGTTTACAACTTCTTGTCCATAACAGGAAAACAAGAGAAGGACTATCCAAAATGTACCTAGGATTTCAAAAAACTAATATTTGGATATAACAATCCTTACAAGTCATAGTTGACCGATGATTCAAAATAGGATGCAAAAAGCACAGTACTAAATCAGATGTGGATACATATGATTACATATCCATAGACCTATAAGTAAAATAGCCAAAAAGTAGTAAGCTTGGCCAATACAGAAATATAACGGACTAGTACTAGAAAAGGATGAGGTGCCTCTTGGGACTTTCAGTCCCATTTTCCCACTTGTAATAAGTAATTCTGCCTTCAAGTTCCTGTAATGCTTTTTTAGAGAGGTCTGCCTTCTTATTATATTCCCTGAAAATGTGTTGAAAACTAATTTATTGAAAGTGTTTAATTAATTCCTTTATTCTGAGCTTCCATCCTTCAATTGCATTTGCCTAAAGTCTTCCTCTTTTTGTTAACCATTCAATAACTACCTTAGAATCTCCCAGAACCTGGAGTTTTTGAAAAGACAAATGTGTTGCCAGTATAAGAGTTTCCCATACTCCCAATAGTTCTGCTCTTGTATTTGTTCCTTCCCCACATTTGTAAACCCATCTATACACTGATAAATCAAGATTTTTGAAACCGCACCCCCCCCCACCCGGCTCCACATTGTTTTCCATCTCTTATACCTAACCTTAAGATTTTCAATTGTGGCCTATGCTCTTATACCTAAGCATCGGTGTTCTAAATTAGATCCCAAATCTAAAAAGCTTATTTTTGTTGGGTGTGGTGATAAAATAAAGAGATATAGATTGTGGGACCCTACTTCCCACAAAATCACCATTAACATGTATGTAATATTTGATGAATCGGTTTTTATAAAATCAGATGTAGATATTGAAATGAAACAGGGGCAGGTACCACAAACTCAACAGACCCAGTTTGAGACTCGTTCGTCTGTAGAGGAAGATGAACATGAAGAGATTCATGAAAAAGTTCATGAATAGGTCATGAGGATGTTCATGAAGATGTTCCTGCATATGAAAATGTGGATGTAGATTATAATCAAGAAAATGTGGAAATACCACAATCATCACTAAGGAGATCTACAAGGGTCAGGAATCCTCCTAGAAGGTATGATGATTTTGTTTCATCTGTTTCTTTGGATACTAATAATGAGGATCCTACTTGCTATCAGGAAGCAATGGAGGT
>ML825996.1:26129-47148 GCA_009831015.1 Picea engelmannii | reverse complement strand
TCACATTATAAATACAATTTATTTATACCTCTAATTAAAAGCACAAAAATACTCTAATGAATTAGTACAACTGATGGAATTGTAAATAAGAAAGCAATGTCATTGTTTACAATTTTAGAACAAAGAAGATATGATAGATTGACTAGTTTTAAAATTTTACTAAAAAAATGAAATTAAATGAACACAACGACATATAAGGAATACAAATTACATTGAAGCAAATAAGATTTTTTTGAAATGAAATCCTTGCCATATATGGAACAATAGCTTTGTAATAAACATTATATATATATATATATATATATATATATATATATATATATATATATATATATATATATATATGTTTGAGTATCATATTATAGTTTATACATGATTAAAATAGACAAATCAATGATAATTCCATTTAAGAGAATATGTAAATAACATGTTAAAAAATACCAATAATGTTGTTATTCAAGTGATCTGTACCCTCATAAACGCATTACTCAATCTCCAATTAATGTTAGTGCCACAAGTAATTTTTTTTTGTAAATAAATAAGATGAGAATCCTTCTATTGAATCCAGGAAAAGTACAAAGTGATACATTGATTTGCTGATTGCAAAAGACCCCCAGAAAGAGAACATGGGAGAACTACAGACTAATCTATGCTAAAAGAGAGCCACAAGGAATGCATGGGAATAACAAGATGAAACATACAAGATAAGGAGAAAGGGTCAGATCATTATGTTGGCCGGAGAGGATCCTTTCTGTCTTTTTTCTTACGAACATCAATCCAACCAGAGGAACTGATAGGCTCAACAACCTTCGCCACCAAAGCTAGGTGGTCTGAGGAAATGACAAAATCTTGAGCTATTGAAGCTAAGGGTGTTTCTCTCACTATTTGAATTATCCGATTCATGAGGACGTTTCTGAGTCCCAGAGCCCGGGGATGTGGCCATTCTTATGTCATTAGATTCATCCTTTTCGAGGGGGGGGTGCAAAGGCTGAACTGCGGGAATATGAATCAATATTTCTGAAGCTTCAGGATTTTGTGTTGAAGTCGAAGGCTGGTGTTTTGGATCTGCAGTTGGCTGCTGTGAATTTGTTGGAGACTACAATGGTGTTGTAGAAAATGGAGGAGTTGGGGTGTCTTTGTGATGATGCATGTTGTCAGATGAAGAGTTCGTGCAACTTTTGCGATTTTTAGGGTCTTTCCAACCATTAGCCCTTTTCTGTGCTCCAGGGGATGAGGCCGGGGTTGGGGATAAAGGACAAGTTTCCCGGAGGTGCCTTGTTTGTTGACAGGAACGACACCTGAAGGCGGTGTTCTCATAATCGACCATCTACGTGTAAGGATGATTCTCATGCCAGTCTATAAGTATCCTATCTAGAAGCCCTTGACTGAGGTCGATTTCAACGCATATGCGGGCGAAAGTGATTAAGCCTTTCATTATCCGGTCTGTGTCAATCTTTGATGAAATTACCCAACACATTGCCCAGGGTAAATAAAAAAGATGGAGTATAAAAATGCAGAGGTAGATTGGCGAGTCTTACCCAGACCGGTGTAGTCATAGCAATCATAGTCAGCAGGTTGAAGTCAGGGAGCCATCTCTGCATGGAAAGGCCAGATTTGCCCCAGAACCAAGTACCTTTCTCTAACACACATTGGCAGTTTGCTTCTGTGGAAAAGTTGACAATGAAGAACCCTTTGCAGCAAAATAACAACTCATGACCTGACGACCAGGTCTTGTTTACCCATTCTCTTAGCGTAGAGGCCGAGGGCCATAGTCCATTGAATTGACAGATGAGGGATTTTTCCTGGTAGATAAAAGCAGAGCCGTAGACGTGGGCATCTTCAACATATGTTGTTGGAGGTTCTACTGACTGCTCCACAATGAAGGTGGAGCCAAAAAGCTCCTTTGCTCCGGAAGTTTCAACCTTGGACCTCGAAGGAGCGGAAATCCATGTTTTCACGACATGCTTGTAAGAGCTTGGATGAGTGGAGGATGGTGCTCCTCCACGTAGACGAGAAGCGAGAGAAATGGTTGTGTTCTTTAGATTCCCATAACCCCGTAGCAAAGAGCCATCCACAAGCTATCGTCCTTCAAAGATTAGTCGTTGAAAGCAAGGCATAATACCTGTAGCCTGGCGGATTTGGGTTTTGAGCTAAAAAACAGAGTCTGAATCCTGAGCATGCAAGTAGAGAGAATATCCGACAATGGTATTTATAAAAGGAGGAAGCTTGCCACAGTCTCAGAGCTAGCCTCGACGTGATATTCAGAAGAAAGCCTCAATCTTGCGTCACTCTTAACTTGATTCCCGTAACAGAGCAAGGGATGAAGATCCCTGAGGTCTCTGATAGCTGAAAGGTTCCCATACTCTAGATCCAGGCGACGATGGTGGCTAGGGTTTAGATATTGCCGTGCCCACAGTCTCTCCTCAGCTTTGATCCAACCCCGAATGGTTTGTTCTCTCTATCTAGATAGTGTGTTGGAGCCTCCCTCATTCATTCCGCAGTAAACAAACTGGCCCGAGTACAAACCATCGACCGCTACAAAGAGCTCCTTATGATGCCTGTGATAGAATGCCTGCCCAAAGGTCACCTTGTAGAGGGGAGCGTCACGGTCGTGGTCGTGAAAGACATCTTTCACGATTCCCCTGATGTAGCCATTGCACTTGCCATAATCGAGGCCTCTGAACCGTGTCGGTTTCTTACTGTGATGGGTGAGGGATGTGAACACTGAACCTGCTCCTTTTCTCTGTGTGGTTTTGCCGCTGCCGGTCTCTCCAACCAAAATCAAAGTTTGAGATTTGTCAAGCATGTTAAGGAAGTCATGGTGATGTTGCCACACCGGTAGGGTTTTTCTTTTATCAAGGATTTCATAGTACCTGGCAGAATACAGGCGCTTGTTCCAGGGGTTCATAGCAATAACCATTCCGTCGCTCGTGATCCCTCTAGAGTTAATTGGATTTACTCCAAATGGTTCCAGTGCAACAAGTAATTGACATTGTAGAATAGTTCTATTGTGATATTGTTTTGCATGAGGTGGGCATGGGTTTGTAGAAGGTCGTGCTTGGATTTGTGATTAACTGTAGGTGGGCACAAGGTCTTTGGAAAGATAGTGTATGGATTGATGATTCTCTCTATATATGGGAGGATCCCTTGGTTTGTGAACTAACCCTTAATCATAAGATTTAAAGGTACATTATTGTTGTGAGAGCTCAGTGTAGGATGCTCGTGAGGATGAACATTGTCTCTTGAATATAAATCTAAGCACAAAGAGTTCATGTTTGGTCACACAAGTGTGTCTACATCCCATAGATATGAGAGGTCTACATATGAGGATGTTTCCTTGGTTTATAAGATAACCATTGATTTCAAGATTGTGTGGCACAACTTGAAGGTTGCAGTGAAAGTAGCACAAAGAGGTTGTGAATGTATAACTATTGTAGAATGCATTGTACAAACTGTGACTCTCAGGTTGCAGCAAAAGAAACTCTTGAATTGCAATAAAAAAAAACCTTGAGTTGTAGCAAAGGAATGGCTGCGACTCTCAAGTTGCAACAAGAGAATGTGTAGTAGACGAGTTGGTACAGGCTGGTGGTATGCACCTAGTTATGTGATATTAAGAATAAACATGAATATAATGGAAATTACCAATAGAACAATAGAATGCAAAGAATAACACATAAAAATGATGCCTTATTGAAATGGGAGCAATGTTCACTTGCCTCTTCGAGGGGGTAACCTCCAACAGAGCAACAATCTATTACAATGATTCTCAAGAAAAATATTTATCATGCCTCCTACTCTTATTTATACTAATTCTATCTTCCAAAGAACATTCTGGAGGAAGATATTTCTAGAAGCGAAAGCTTCTATTAGGTCTTCTTACATTAACTTGTTCATATTTATTAAATAGGCCTTATTAACTAATGTCGACTTTTATTACATGGAAAATATATCATTTTATCTATGTGAAGGGTTAGGGAGGTTAGTTCCCTAACATGCCCCCCCCCTTAAAAAGAGCCTTGTCCTCAAGGCTTAAGATGAGGAATTTTTTGCAGAATAGTAGTCGACTCCCAGGTGGCATCTTTTGGTGGAATATCCTTCCATTGAACTAACACTTCCGGGATGGTGTGCTGATGGAGACAACGCTCTCGTTGGTCCAATACACCTCGCGACTGCAACCAAATGAAACCTTGTTCATCCAACTCTGGTAGACTGGTCTGAGCATGGCACTTGGTGCCAATCACTTTCTTTAAGCAGGAGACATGAAAAATATGATGTACCTTGGAGTTGATGGGAAAAGATAACAGATAGGCCACTGACCCCACACGTTTGAGAATAGGAAAAGGACCATAAAATTTGGGGGCCAATTTCTGACATTGCTAAGATTTGAGCAAAGTCTTCTTGTACGGTTGGAGACGGAGAAACACTTGGTCCCCTTCAATAAATTGTCGTTCGAAACGACCTTGATCTTCTTATTGCTTCATGTGGTTCTAAGCCAAGACCAAATTTTATTTGAGAGTATGGAGAATGCTCATGCAGGTTGTAAGATTACAATCAACCTCCTGAACCTTAGAGACACCTGACGTGTATGGGAGAACCAATGTTGGCTTATGTTTGTAGACTGCTTCAAAGGTAGTCATGTGAGAGGTTGTATGGTAAGAGGTGTTGTACCGCCATTAGATAAGGGTAACCACTGAACCCACTGATGTTGTCGTTCAGATGCAAAACACCTAAAATATGTTTCTAGACACGTGTTGACCACTTCTGTTTGGCCATCTGTCTGGGGATGGTAGGTTGCAGTAAGTGTTGATGATTGTAGCTATGTGAGACATTATCCAACTTACAAACCTGTGAGATGTGGATCATTGCGGTTATGTGAGTCTTTCTCTCAGCTTATAAACCTGAGAGAAAGCCCCTAAGAAGGGTACATGGTTCTTGCCTGAGACTGAGCTGGAACGTAGAGATGACCTCCTCCATTTAGAGAGTTGAGAAGAGCTCCAGATGATTATTCAGTGAAAAAGATGATTTGTTGAGTTAGACGTGCTTGTGGTTGAGCACAAGGTGAACGTGTGAAACCCCAAAGTGTTGGGTGCATCGTCATTTGAACATAATGAAGATGATGTATTAGCCTCCTCTGAGCAGCAAAGTTGACGAGAAAACTCCAGATGATTCTCCTGTGTGAGGCAGTGGGAAAGAAGATCTGTATAGTGGACGTGCATGTGGACGAGCACATGTGAACGTGTGAAGATCTGGTTCTCTTGTGTAATGCAGTGAGCCAGAGATATGTACATCCCTATGGATGTGCCCCTAGTGGATGAGCACTAGTGCGTGTATCAGATCCTTTGCTATATTGTACAAGAATCAGACATGCCTGTAACCCTAATTGTAATGTAAAGGGTACAGGTCGACCCTACCTTAATGTAACTAGTAATTAATGTAAAAGATAATTAATCTGGTTAATATTAATTATATTATAAGCTAAGTGAGGTCGGCCTTATTGTGCCAATAGACACTTATGTTGATAGGATTGGATTAGTATAAGTAAAGGTAAAATCCCCTTTGCGAATATACATCTTTCATGTGAGTTTGGAAATTTCAGCAAGTACACTTCTTTGGGAATAGTGCGCACCTCTCTTGGGCGCTAGAGTTCTAGGGTTTGAGCACCCTCTTGTGTGCTAGGGTTTATCTTGGTGGTGAAGGTCTTTCTCTTGAGGAATATAGCAAACGATTTGGCTGGGTTTTCTTCCCTTGTTGAGAAGGGTTTCCCAGGATACTTCTGGTGTTCTTGTGCACGATGCTTCTTCTTGTGATCTTGGTTGCTGCAACAATTATGGTTATGGTTAAATGCTAAAAATAGAATGAACTTCATGATTAACCTAGCTTATTGAAAAATCAACATGGTATCAGAGCATAGGTCTTGAAAGAACCCATTGCACAAGCATCCACCAAGTCTCAGCACACCTTTTGCAGAACCGTACGACCCTTCTAGGGTTTCCAGAAAAAATCGTACGACCTTCCTTTCAGTGGTGATTCAACCCTTAATACTTGGATGCTGGGGCTACTTTTGGCATAGAAGAGCACGACCTCTTCCAACGCATATCCAGAAGTTCTCAAAACTAAATTCCGAGAAATTTTTATTTTTGGCCCTAGGGTTTCTAGGGTGCCGAAATTTTCCGCAGAATATTAATTCTGGGTTTCTGAAGAAATGTTCTACTGAATCAACAAGCATCTTTGTGACACTATCAAATTGATTCTTGGTAGTCATAAGTCCAATATAATCCAAGGTTTCAAATTCAACCTAATCATTAGGTTTTCAAATTCCAGTTGGTGAGAAATTGAAGAAACCAATCAAATGAAGAACACAACATTAGTAGAAGATAGGCTTGATGGAGCAAGCAACTTCAGCTCCTGGAAATCAAGGCTTCTAGTCACTCTTGAAGAAGATGACCTCTTGGATGTGACAACTAAAGCCCTACCAACCAGAGCTACAGATATGGAGAAGAAGATAATAAAGGAAGAAGATGTCAAAGCAAGAAAATTAATCATCTACTCAGTAAGAGACCACCTCTTACCTCAGATTGCCAACCTAAAGACAACCTATGATATGTATGAAGCCTTAAAAGGAATGTTTGAAAGTGACAACACCCTCATAGCTCTTACCCTAGAGAGCCAGCTTCAAAGTACCAAGATGATGAAGGGTGATTCCGTTGCCATCTTCTTTATGAAGCTATCATAGATTAAGGAACAACTAGAGACCATCGGGGAAATCATGTCTGATAGAGAACTTGTCTTAACAACTCTCCAGAATCTTCCCAAATCATGGGAGCCTTTCATTCAAAGTATCAGTAGAAGAGAAGCTCTACCAACCTTTGATCGTCTATGTCAGATTGTACTCAAGAAGAACTTAGAATTAGAAATAGAGGAGTGGAAGATTCCTCAGAAGAAAATCATGCTCTTGCACTTCATACAAAGAAGGGAGGAAAATTCAAAAGAAATTTCAAGAAAACATTTAAAGGTGAAAAGTCTTCATCAAATCCAGGATATCAAAGAAGAGATGTTTCAGAAATTCAGTGCTTCCACCGCAAGAAGAAGGGAAGACAATATGCTTCCACCACTGACATTGATCCAAACCCACCTCAAAAGAATGAGGAAAAGAGAGAGGAGAAGTACTTCCTCTAAAACTAAAGCATGACTACAAACCAGGTAAACCAATTGATTTCAAATGTTATAGTTGATTGCATTTTTTGAATAAATCCCTAGTATGGGAACCCTCAAAGACATGGACCATTATCCCTGGTATGGGAGTCCAAACCATATTGATTGATTATTATACAGAGATGTTGTCCTTAATAAGAAGGGATATCCATTCAAACAAACCCAGAGAATCTCAGATGAATATTGGCAATGAAACAATACCTTCTCACCCTTCAGCAGTTCAGAGGGAGACACACATTATTCCAATTGATCCAGGTTCTTCAGTTGATATGGTCAGAGATATTGCAGTAGGGCACAAAAGGCCTACCTAGACTCACTCTACAAGAAGCAGAGAAAATATACAAGCCTCTCAAGGCAAATTACGAGAAAGTAAAAGAGATCTTCAAAGTTATCCTCCAGTTATGAGACACCTTATTGATGATGAGCCTCCTTGTCCTAGAGAATCCACAAGAGAATGGGTGTGGAAAAGATGCCATAACAAGAAGAATACCAATATGTATTAAAGAATGATGCATAAGATATTATTCAGAAACCAGAAGGGAAGTCCGTAGTAACTTCCTAGTTGATCTATAAGATCAAACATGCAGTTGATGGAAGTGTTTAAAAATACAAAACAATATATATAGCCAGAGGTTTCTCACAAACAGAGGGAACTGTCTATGATGAGACACTTGATCCAATGAACCCGATACACTTCCATCTTTACTATCATCCATGAATTGGAAACTATATCAGATAGAAATATTCTTGATGAGTTTGGATTTCAGCAAGAGTGTTACTAATCCAAACCTATATCATTATAGTATTGGTGACGAGAGCATGATCCTAATGACTTATTCAAAAAGCCTTGCTGTTGGATACTAGTAATCCTTGACTTCTGAATACGAGATGAAGAATATGAGTATGATGCTTTACTTCTTGAGACAAGAAGTATGACAGAGGACCAATGAGATTTTTCCTAATTCAAGGAAAATATACAGTGAAAATATTAAAGAAGTTCAGTATGACAGAATGCAAAATCCATAATGATAGATTTAAAGAAGAGGATTGATGATGATTTAGATGAGACTGATCCACAACTGATTGGATCACTGATGTATCTGGTTAACACTAGACTTGATTCATGCCATGTAGTGAATGTGCTTAGTCATGTCATGAGTCAACCGAGACATACAACAACAAAACATGTATTGAGATATATGCAAGGCACAGTTAGATATGGCTTGAGATATGCCTCCAGTGTGAACTTGAGTTTGCAAAATATGCCGATTTAGATTGAGAAAAAAAGTACAGTGGACCGGAAGAGCACATCCGGATGATGTTCTACCGTGAATTTTGCCATGGTTTCCTAATACAGTAGGAAACAAAACTCTGTGCCCTTGAGTACCACAGAGTCAGAGTATATAACATCGAGTGTGCAAAGAAATGTGGCTTCAAAAGCTTCTGACATATTCACTTGACCATAAGATGATTCCGATGATGATGACCAAGAGCTGTGTGAAAAGATCCTTAAAGAACCTAGTGCTCTTGATGGATCAAACATGATGAGATGAAATATCCTTATATCAAAGATATGATGCAGAGGAAAATCGTACACATACAATACCTTCCTACACATGAGCAGATTGTTGAGAGGGAGTATTGATGACTCCAACCAAGACAAAATTTAGAGTACATCCATGTGAGACTTGGCATGATGAAGAATGCCTCCCTAGCTGAGAGGGAGTGTTGATGATTGCAGCTATGTGAGGCATTCTCCAGCTTACAAACCTGTGAGATGTGGATCATTGTAGCTATGTGAGTCTTTCTCTCAGCTTACAAACCTGAGAGAAAGCCCCTAAGAAGGGTACGTGGTTCCTGCCTGAGACTGAGCTGGAATGTAGAGATGACCTCCTCCATTCAGAGAGTTGAGAAGAACTCCAGATGATTATCCAGTGGGAAATGCGATCTGTTGAGTTAGATGTGCCTGTGGTTGAGCACAAGGTGAACGTGTGAACCCCAAAGTGTTGGGTGCATCGTCATGTGAACATAAATGAAGATGATGTATTAGCCTCCTCTGAGCAACAAAGTTGATGAGAAAACTCCAGATCATTCTCCTGTGTGAGGCAGTGGGAAAGAAGATCTGTAGAGTGGATGTCCCTGTGGACGAGCACAGGTGAACATGTGAAGATTTGGTTCTCCTATGTAATGCAGTGAGCCAGAGATATGTACATCCCTATGGATGTGCCCCTAGTGGATGAGCCCTAGTGGGTGTATCAGATCCTTTGCTATATTGTATAAGAGTAAGACCTTCCTGTAACCCTAATTGTAATGTAAAGGGTACAAGTCAGCCCTACCTTAATGTAACTGGTAATTAATGTAAAAGATAGTTAATCTGGTTAATATTAATTATATTATAAGCTAAGTGAGGTTGGCCCTGTTGTGCCAATAGACACTTATGTTGACATGATTAGATTAGTATAAGTAAAGGTAAAATCCCCTTTGAGGATATACATCTTTCATGTGAGTTTGGAAATTTCAGCAAGTACACTTCTTTGGGAATAGTGCACACCTCTCTTGGACGCTAGAGTTCTAGGGTTTGAGCACCCTCTTCTGTGCTAGGGTTTATCTTGGTGGTGAAGGTCTTTCTCTTGAGGAATATAGCAAAGGATTTGGCTGGGTTTGCTTCCCTTGTTGAGAAGGGCTTTCCAGGATACTTCTTGTGTTCTTGTGCATGTTGCTTCTTCTTGTGATCTTGGTTGCTGCAACATTTATGGCTATAGTTAAATGCTAAAAATGGAATGAACTTCATGCTTAACCTAGCTTATTGAAAACTCAACACTAAGATGCAATTGGGTTCCCTGGAGCCTGAATAATTATTGCCAGAAATTGGTGGTAAAAGTTGGATCATGATAAAAAACAATAGAATGAGGCATTCCATGGAGTTTGAAGATGTTATCCATACAAATTTGAGTCACTGTAGATGTTGTGAACGGGTGTTAAAGAGCACAAAAGTGAGCATATATAGAGAGACGATCCACTACCACCATGATGACTAAATTGTTTATTGATTTGGGTAAGCCCATAATAAAATCCATAGAAATATCCATCCAAATAGTAGGTGGAACCAGAAGCGATTGTAGTGTGCTAGGAGTTTTTATAGTCTCTCCCTTATTGTGTTGACATATATCACATTCTTCCACAAAGGTGTGAACGTCATGTTTCATACCATCCTAGAAGAAAGAGTGTTTTATCCTTTCATAAGTTTTGGTAAAACCTGAATGCCCTACAGTAGGAGAAGAATGAAACTCAAAGAGCATCTTGGATTTAAGGGCTGATTGTTTGCTTAAATATAGGCGACCTTTATAGCGAAACTCTTCATTGTGCCAAGAGTACCCTGGAGCAACTTGGGGATCCTGTTGCAGTTTTTGGATGAGGCTGGAGATTTTGGGGTCTTGCAACCATTCATGGTGAAGAACTTGAAGCTAGTTGGCGACAATGAATGAGAGGGAAAAGAGGGACCCTTCTTCTTCATATTTCCTAGAAAGAGCATCAACCACCACATTTTATTTTCCCTTTTTGTAAATGATCTCATAGTCATATCCAAACAACTTGGTCACCCATTTTTGTTGCTATGGGGATGAAATTTGTTATTCCAGGAAGTACTTGAGGCTTTGATGGTTTGTTTTAATTTGGAAGCGTTGTACCAATAGATAAGGGCACCATAGATCCACTGCATGAAAAATAGCCATCATTTCTTTTTCATAGATCGATTGGCCCAAATGTATCTTTGACAACTATTTACAGGTGAAAGCCAAAGGTCATCCATCTTGCATGAGGACTACCCCGATTCCTCGCCCTGATGCATCACATTCTAGAACAAAGGTCTTGGTGAAATCAGGTAGGGCCAGTACAAGAGTAGTGCACGAAGCTTCCTTCAAGGCTTGGAACAATTGGTCTACTGCTGGAGTCCAACTAAAGGCATTCTTTTTAAGGAGAGATGTTAGGGGGGCTGCAATTTTTCCATAATTTTGAACAAACTTGCGATAATAGCCTGTTAAACCCATGAAACCACATAGACTTTTAAGATTTTTAGGGCAAATCCAATTCTACATAGCTTCAATTTTCTTAGGATCCACCCTTACACCATCCTTGCCAACAATATGACCCATGTACTCAACTTCAGAGACACCAAAAGCACATTTAGACTGCTTGAGGAAAAGTTTGTGCTTGGAGAGGAGATGGAGAACTTTATCTACATAGGTGAGATGGGATGGCCACGTTTTACTATAGATGAGAATATCATAAAAGAAAACTAACATAAAGTGACAGAGGAAAGGATGAAAGACATGATTCATGAGACTTTGAAAAGTGGAGGGGGCATTACACAGACCAAAGGGCATGACCAAGAACTCATAGTGGCCCTCATGAGTGTGACATGTCGTCTTGGGGATTTTTTCCTCTTTCATACGTATCTGGTGGTAGCTAGAACGAAGGTCGAGTTTGGTAAAGTATTGAGCCCCACTGAGTTCATCCAGAAGGTCATCTATGATGGGAATGAGGAATTTGTCCTTGATGATAAGTTTGTTGAGGGAACACAAATTAGGACACATGCACCAAGTGCCTTCCTTATTGAGGACCATGACAACAAGGGAAGAATCGGGGCTGGTACTAGGACGGATAACATGTGCTACTAACAAGTTGTGGACAATTTTTTCAATTTCATTGTTTTGAGTAAAGGGATTACGATAAGGGAAAACATTGGGAGGAAGACTGCCCAGTATTAAAGGAATGGAATGATCATGGTCACCGCGTGAGGGGGGAAGGTCCCATGGGGTTTGGAAAATAGTGTGATAGCGTGAAAGGATAACTTGAAGGTCGAGGTGTACCAGGGGTGTCTCAACTGCTTGAATGGAATAGAGTTGGGAAATGATGCGATAATGACATTTTTTGAGTAACTTTTCCATGCGGTGGGAACTGATGATCTCCAAAGATCCTGTTGTAATGCCTTGGAATTTATATTGTTGGCCTTCATGTTGGAATTGCATGGTTAACTCCTTAAAATCCATCAGTATGGGTCCAAGGGTGTGTAACCATTCCGCACCAAGCATAATGTCACAACCACCCATGTCAATAACAAACATATGAGATTTCAAGTTATATTGACCAATTTGTAGGCACGCATTTTCACAATGCCCTCCACATTTCATGGAACCACCATTGGAAATCACGATTTGAAAATTGTTGACATCATGGATATAGTAATTGACTTCTTGGGCAAGGCGATGATGAATGAAATTCCAAGTGCTGCCTTTGTCAACTAGGATGATGAATTTCCTATGCTTAATGTAACCAATTAATTTGAGGGTTTGAGGAGAAGAAAAACCAGTGAGAGCATGCAGCGAAATCAATGGTTCAACTTTGGGAGGATCAGAGGGAGGCATAATATCATCAATTGGGGGTAGCACTACTTCAGGTGAAACCTCAACATCTTCATCAGAAACATCCTCGGAAATGGCCATAAAAAGTTTCTATTATTTACACTTGTGCCCTGGAAAGTATTTATCATCACAATTATAGAAAATAGCCTTGAGTTGGCGTTCAACCATTTATGCCCATGTTAACTTGTGGACCTTGAGAGGAGTGAACTAAGGGGCAAGGGTGTTGGGTTTAGGGTATGGGACAAAAGTGGGTTTTCTGCTCTGGTCCAAGATGATTTGTTGTGCCTCCTTGATATGCTTAGTGGCCTCCAACCAAGTTTGAGGGCGAGCCATGATGACCTAGGCACAAATTTTATCCTTGAGGTCACTGATAAAACATTCCTTGAAGAAATCATACGTCATGTCCTCTGTTCAGAAAGCCAAGTGCTTAAAGGAAACAATAAAATCTTTCAATGTTCCAAACTGTTTCAACTTGATCATATGTTCTAAATGGTGGGTGTCTGTGTCAAAGCATTCATATGGCTCTGCAAAAAACTGTGACCAAGAAACATACCCTTGGCATGCATTGCGACGCCATTGCCACCATTTCCATATTTTCAGATCCAAATAGAGAATTCCATAACGAAGCTTGGTTAACTCATTAGTGATACCATGCAGGGAGAAATAGTGTTCCACTTGAGTAATCCAGACTTGTGGATCTGATCCGTCAAATTTGTTGACCTTGACTCTGGGGAGACGGGGGTCACGAGGAAAGGAGTTGGAATGAGAGTGTAAAGGTTGGTTGGATTCAACACCTTCAATATAGAGAGGTGGGTCATAGGAGGAAGGACCTTGGAATTTGTTCATGAATTGATTGAGAGCGGAATGGAATTCAACAATTTGGCTACTGAGCTGGCCTTGGATGTGGTCCATTTTTGCATGAATGGTCAGGATGTCCCTATTTACTTGCTCTGAAGGGAAGAAAGGTCAATACTCAATTTTTGGTTGGTTTCTTCTTGGTGGGTGGGAGCCATCAGGGGATGAGTGGTGGGTCCACAGGGTAAACAAAAAGGTTAAAATGATAGGTATCACAACGATCATGGTGAAAAGGGGAATCCAATGAGATAGGTCTCAAGTAAGGGTGTGGGCAGGTAAAAAGAAAAGGTTAAAAATGATAGTTATCAAAACGATCAGGATGAAAAGGGGAATCCAATAAGATATGTTTCAAATAAGGGTGCGAGCATGTAAAAAAAAGATAAAATTGATAGGTATCACAATCATCAAGGCAAAAAAGGGAATCCAATGAGATAGGTCTCAAATAAGGGGAAGGCCCCAGACTCCTGTGGAGTTATACTTCGATCTGAATAATACTGCAGTGTCGAAATACCCAAATTCTTAACAGAAAAAAATGTGTAGTAATTTCACAACCTAAGTGCAAGAGGCAAGGTTGCACGACAATAGATCTTGTCTGTTCCATTTTTGTTCTATAGGAAGTAATGGTCTCCATTGCGTTGAGTTCCCCCATCAGATGAGGAAATTTCTGCTGAATTTGGCCCTGGGTGAGCCACTTGCCTTGGTGTAGGAGCTGCCATGCTTTGACGACTCGATAAAGCTGGATCCATTGTTGTCGAGTACCCTTGATCTCTGTGTCCACAATCTGATCATTGGATTCCTGTTGCATGTAGTCAGGGTTGAGCTCTGTTAGTGTCAACTGCTTTGCTATCTCTGAGGTGTCCAATAATGGTGGGAAATATGACCGAAGGAGAGCCACGTTGAAGACTGGGTGTAGGCCAAGGAAAGGGGGAATGTTGAGCTCAAAAGCATTGTCACCCACAACCTTGGTGATGGTGTACGACCATAACGGAGTGGGCGAAGCTTCCGATGGGGTCCTGTAAGGCATTCTTTCTGCAAGTGCAACCAAACTTTTTCGCCCACCTAAAACTTATGTGGCACTCAATGTTGATCATGGCGTTGCTTGTACTTGGAATTAGACTTCTGTAGAATACCCTGAACCTGTTGGCGGATGTGCTGGATTCGCTCAATGAACCAGGTGGCTTTGTCAGCTTCTAGTGGAGCAGGGGACGAGTCGACCGAGGTGGCCACCAGGGGTAGTGCAACATCCATGGGGCCCAATGGTTGGAATCCCAACCCCACATGAAAGGGGTTGTGGCCAGTTGAGCTATGTAGGGCTCGATTGTAGCTATGTTGGACATAGGGAAGACTCTCATCTCATGTGCGGGGTTTTTTTGAATTGTACATGCACATGATATGTACGATCATTCGATTGACGACCTCGGTTTGACCATTTGTCTAGGGGTGGAAGGCAGTGGATTTGGTGAGCTTGGTATCCAGCAGTGACCAGAGGCTTGACGAGAATGTGCTGAGGAATTGACTGTCACAGTTTGAGATAATGGTTTGTGGGATCCCAAAATGTACCCATACTCGTTCAAAGAAGAGCTTGGCATTGGCTTCCGCTGTGACGTTCTTCTTGCAGGCGGCTAGAATCACCATCTTGGAAAAGCGATCAACAACCACAAAAACATAGTCATTTCCCCTCTTGGTGGACGGGAGGCCCGACATGTAGTCCATTGAGATGGATTCCCACGACTTGTCAGGAGTAGGCAAAGGGGTGTGTAAGCCTTGTTTCTTTGTGGTCGGTTTGGAAATAGCGCAGGCGGTGAAAGACCTGATATACTTGCCGACATCTTGTCGAAGTTTCGACAAGTATAAATGTTTTGCAACACTGCCATTGTCTTTTCGACGCCAAAGTGCCTTGCCACCCGACTTTAGTGAGCTTCCCAAATTAGCTTCGCGTGCTCGCTTGATGGAACGCAGAGATGGCCCAGACGTCACAACAACTCGTCCTGAAGATGGAAATTAGCGACCACTGAGTTGGCGCCCAACATTTGGTAGGTGGTGGAGAAGTCAGGGTCTGTCTTGTAGAGGTGGGGCCATCCGAAGGTCTCATGGGCACAAGAGTATAGCACCATGGTGAGTTCCGCGATTGGAGGTCGACTGAGACAATCAACAACTCGGTTGGTACTTCCTGTTTTATAGTCTATGTTGAGGTGGAATTATTGTAAGTATGTGGACCACTTCTGATGGCGATCATTTTTCACTTTACCTTGGGTTTGCATGAACTGTAGTGGCTTGTGATCAGTGTGGATGACTGTCTCCTTCCCAAGAATGTAATGTCTCCACTGGCGGCAGGCTTGCACAATGGAGTACATTTCTTTGTCGTAAGTAGGGTACTTATAGACAACATCTGATAGTGTCTCACTATGATATGCCACAGTGTGGTCGTGTTGAGTGAGAACGACACCCACAACATAGTCTGAAGCATCTGTCTCTATCTCAAAGGGATGTTGCAGGTCCGGTAATGAAAGTACTGGGGATGAGCACAAATGATTCTTCAAGTCCTTGAAGGCTTGTTGTTAGGACATGCCCCACACAAATGTTTCCTTACCGCCACCCATGGTTACTTAGCTAAGGGCCCATGCGATATGAGAGAATCCCAACATGAACCTGCGATAGAAGTTGGCTAGGCCCAAGAAGCTTCGAAGTTCAATGAGTGTGGTTGGGATTGGCCAGTCACAGATGACCCGGATCTTGGCTCGATCCACATGCAAACCATGCTAATCAACGATGTAGCTTAAGTAATGGACCCTATCCATGTCGAAGGAGAATTTTTCCAAGTTTGCATATAGTTTGTGCTGCCGTAGGGTGTGCAAAATCTGATGAATATGCTGCAAGTATTCCACCCAAGTCTTGTTGTAGATGAGAATGTCATCCAGATACACCACTACAAAAGTATTGTTGAAAGGTCATAGGATATCGTCCATCATCCTCATAAACTTTGTTGGAGCATTTGTCAAACCAAAGGGCATGACTAACCATTCAAAAAGACCTTCTTTTGACTTGAAGGCGATCTTCCATACATCTGTCTATTCTATTGGGACTTGGTGGTAGCCAGACTTCAGATCAATCTTACTAAAGTATTTGACTCCCGTGAGCTGATCAAGGAGGTCATTCAATTTGGGGAATCGGGTACCAGTTTCAGACTGTGATTTTATTCAGGGCTCGATAATAAATGCAGAGTCGCTAGGTCCCGTCTTTCTTCTGCACCAGCACGATTGGGCTCCCACAAGGCGATGAGTTGGGACGGATGTGCCCCTTGTGGAGAAGTTCTTGGATCTGCCTCTTGATCTCCTCGTTTTCTAGCGAAGAGCGGCGATAGACTAGCCCATTGGGTAGCGGTGCGCCCGGGGTCAGATCGATGGGATGCTTGACCTGACAGTGCAGAGGTACCCCACCAGGAAAAGATAAGATATATGAGTATTATTCCACGAACTTATCCACTTACTTCTGTTGTGTGGAGAGATCAGTCGCGGAGGCCCTGGATGTGGCTACGATCTTTCGCTCACTCTGAGAGCGAGTCATGAAGAATACAAATTTCCCGGTCTGAGAGATGACCTTCCTGCATTGCTTGGCAGAGATCAAGGAAATAACACTAGGAAGGACTGCCTTGGGTATCCTGTACAATTTCCCGTTTAAAGTAATAATAACACTACGAGGCCTAGACTCATATACAACATGACGTTTCCATAAATAAGGTTGGCCTAAAAGAACATTACAAACTTCGAGAGGAGAAACATCACACAATACCTCGTCTTTGAAGGGCTTGATGTCGTACGACAGTCAACACTGTTGTCTGACGTGGAGATTGCTCCCTTGGTGAAGCCATCCAATGGTGTAGTGTTGTGGGTGCAGTGTTGTCAGCAGGGCCAACCACTTGATGACCTCTGCTGAGATGAGGTTCTTTTGGCTACCGCTATCAATCATGAAGTGAAACGGGGTGCCTTTCACCCACATCTGTGAATGGAAGAGGCACTCACCTTCTTCTGGCTCATTTGGTTCACTAGGATGGAGCTTGGTGGTAGCAACGGTGGCACTGGGTTCCGCGTCAATGATCCGTCTTCCCCTTTCTGGTTCTGACTCAGAGTCAGAACCCGCATCTGATTCAGAGGCTTTCACTTCGACCACCAGCGACTGCTTTGAGCGACAATCAACAATGTTATGCCAAGGGCTCTTATGGAAGTCGCACCTCTTCCCAATATCTTTCTTTGTCTTTCTGATGTCCTTCTTTGCTTGCGGCTTGGACTGGTTGTCTTGATATTGTCCATTTTTTCTCTGTCCTTTGTTATGTGGGTTGGGGCCGCCCTTTCCTGGCTTTTGTTGTGCGGGGTTCCCAAGCCCAAATTGCTAGGTCTTTTGTTTGAGCTTCTGCTCGATTTTGACGGCATATCGGTAGGTCGCACCAAAGGACGAGATGTCCATAAATTCCATTTCGGTCTGTATGTATCTATGTAGAGCACCGCGATACTTGAGCACTAGATGTTGCTATGAATCTTTGATACCCAGCTTGGTGCTCAAGGTATGGAAGATATTTGTGAACTTTGGCACTGCTTGGTCTCTTTCTTGCCGCAGTGTGGTCCATTTGGTATACAAGTCGTCATAACTTCCGACAGGGTAGTATTGTTCCTTAATACCATCTCTGAAGGATTCCCAAGTGGTCGTGACTGCAAATAATGAGGGTTCCTCTGTTTCCTTTTGCTCACAGAAAGTTTCCCACCAATCTTTGACATGGGGAACGACTTTGAGGAGTGCAAAAGTAATCTTTTCTCTATTCGAAAAGTTATGGATAGAAAAATGCCCTTCTAGTAGATTCCACCACTTGTCTACAACATCTGCGTCTATCTGACCTTCAAATATAGGAATATCGAATTTTGTTTGTACCTTGAAGGGGGCGACGCCTCCACTCGAGAAAGATGCGTCGCATGTTGGTAGCCGTCGAAGGATTTGCGCGAAACTATCCATCATCTCATTCCTCTGTTGCATGAGGGCTTCCTCAAGCAACATTTTGAAATGATCTCCTGTACCGTCATCTTTCTTTTCTCCTTCCATGAGAGGTCGCTTGGGCGTGCAAGAGCTTTTGTCCTTAAGAGAAACAAGCTCGAGACCCAATTCTTTGTACCATGACCTCGTTGGGGACATGCATTAAGACGACAAGGAGCAGACCGCTCTGATACCACTGATCCAAATTTTATGAGCAGAACGACATGAATACAGATTATTAAAAGATGCTTAACACAGAATAACAAAGATACAGTAAAACTGGTTTTCTATTCAATAAGGAAATAAGATGAAACTGTAAAATGCAGCGAAAAACAAGCTTGCTGGAATAGTGGCGACTTATCTATGAGAAGAGATGTGATGGCTGCACTCATTTGCAAGAAGATCATTACAATGAGGCTCTGAAGGCATTTTTTACAATAAACCAGAATGTCACAAACCTTAGACATCCAAAAAACCTAACCCTAGGAGATGGAGCGCCAAAAGTCATGTGGGCCCCGTTTGGGTAAGTTAGTACATCAACTTCCTGGGGTCGTAACTTTTGCATACGATCTCCATTTGGGGCACACGATAGCTCTTTGGAAAGGTATCGTCGAGGAGATTCATTTATGGGGCTCAATCAAAGCCTTCAACCATATTTGAGAAGCTCGATCCCGAAAAACCTTCATTTAGGCCCTCAAAATGGCCCTGGAAGTTAAAAACTGCTAAAAATAGTAAATTACCAAAATTGTCAAAAAATTGTTTTGAGCCAGTTGGAAAAGGTGGGTGGCCACCGATATCCACTTGGATCAGTTTCTGTCCCAAGGGTTAGGGCTTTCAGGGTGCCTACATATAAAGGTTTTCCCTGTGCTATAAGTCTCTGATATATGTGTGGGGTCGAAGAATAGCTCTCGACCCAATATCTCAGGGCACCAACTAAGGAGGCTAGACCGTACCCTTAGTCGTACTACCCGATTACCTAGGTACTATATAGTATCTTCTCGAGTGTTGTTCTTGACGGAACTATAGTAGTCAGGAAGTTGATCGATTGATCTATGGCTAGTTTCAAATACCTAGGGGGCCTCTCGATATACCAGAGGTACTTGGAAGCACAAGTATGTATACATGTGTTGTCTGATGCGCTACCACTCAAAGGGGTACCAACATGGGTTACAAGGGTGTCCAACAATGTGAACTTAAAAACCTCTTGTATTTCCTGCATGTATGCTTCCTCGACCGCGGATTTATGCGCTGACCGACAAATCACTGTAGTTTAAAGATGTTGGAACATGTCTCTACCTTGCAAAAAAAATTAACCCACAATTCCTGCTAAGGAAAGTGCTCTGATACCACTTGATATGCACCTGGTTATGTGATATTAAGCAGAAACAAGAATATACCGGAAATTACCAATATAACAACAAAATGCAGAGAATAACACACAAAAATGATACCTTTATTGAAATGAGATGAATG
The DNA here is from genome assembly GCA_009831015.1 of Picea engelmannii. Taxonomy (NCBI): domain Eukaryota; kingdom Viridiplantae; phylum Streptophyta; class Pinopsida; order Pinales; family Pinaceae; genus Picea; species Picea engelmannii. Next base: position 27,169 of record ML825996.1, on the reverse strand, counting down.
TTCACTTACCTCGTCAAGGTGGAAACCTCCAGTAGAGCACTGCTCTATTACAATGATTCTCAATACAAAGCTTTATCATGCCTCCTACTCTTATTTATACTAATTCTATCATCTAAAGAACATTCTGGAGGAAGATCTTTCTAGAAGCGAAATCTTCTATTAGGTCTTCTTACATTGACTTATTCATATTTATTAAATAGGCCTTATTAACTAATGTCAACCTTTATTAACTAATGTAAGCCTTTATTACATGGAAAATATATTATTCTATCCATGTGAGGGGTTAGGGAGGTTAGGTCCCTAACAACTGGTGTTTTGTAGTGCCCATTTGCTTTCACTATGCATGGGTGTATGATAAAAGAGAAAGCATTGGTAGATGTGCAACCCTAGTAGTTGTAGCATTTATTTGTGTGGATAAATCTGTGTGATTACATTAAGAAAAAAAAAAGGTTTATAGCAATTGCCTTCCCAATATTGTGCAAGAGAATAGATTTCCACCACATATGTAGACTAAATGGCAGGGGTGGATTGTCTTTGCATCAGGTGGTATCATAGCTAGCTTCATCTCTAGGATGGAAGAATCTACAAAGGTATCATGTTAACTCTGGGATGAAATAATTGAAAGGGCGTGAGAGTTTGTAATATACCAGATATAAAATGTATGCATAACTGAAATAAAATGCTAGTAATGGCAGAATAATAGTAATATAACCAGAACATTCACCACAATAACACTGAAATGATATAAGAATAACAACATAAATAACACTTTGAATTCAAAAAGCAATGTTCACGGGCCTCTTCGAGGGGGCAACCTCCAGTTGAGTAGAGCTCTATTACAATAATATCCAAGCTAGGGTTTTCATACCCTCGACTCCTATTTATACTAAAAAGAAGCATCTAGAGGAAGATCATTCTAGAAGCGAAAGCTTCTATTAGGTCTTCTTACATCTGCCTTATTCTATTTTATTGAAAGGCCTTATTAATATTGAACTTTATTACATCCGAATATATTGTTCTACCTATGTGCGGGTTAGGAC
>ML825996.1:0-26029 GCA_009831015.1 Picea engelmannii | reverse complement strand
GGTATGAAGTGTTGTACCACCATTCAGCTAGGGGTAACCATTGAGCCCACTGATTTTTCTTTTCTGAGGCAAAACACCTCAAATATGTTTCCAAACACTTGTTGACAACTTCCGTTTGGCCATCAGTCTGGGGATGATAAGCTGTGATGAGATGCAATTCGGTGCCTTGTATCTTGAACAGTTCTTGCCAAAAATTACTTGTAAAAGTTGGGTCGTGATCAGAAACAATCGAGTGCAGTATGCCATAAAGCTTGAAGACCTGATCCATGAATATTTGAGCCATCGTGGATGTTGTAAACGGGTGTTGAAGGGCGCAGAAATGAGCATACTTGGAAAGGCGATCAACAACCACCATGATGACGGATTTATTTCCTGATTTGGGTAAGCCGGTAATAAAATCCATAGAGATATCCTTCCAAATAGCAGGTGGAATCGAGAGAGGTTGTAGTGTGCCCGACGATTTGACTGTTTCTCCCTTGTTGTGTTGACACACATCACATTCAGCTACAAAATTACAAATGTCTTGTTTCATACAATCCCAAAAAAATGAACGTTTGACCTTGTCATAGGTTTTGGTGAACCCGGAGTGCCCTCGTGTGGGTGTAGCATGAAGCTCAGAAAGTACCGTGGATTTAAGCTTTGATTGTTTACTTAAATATAAACGACCTTTGTATCGAAGTTCCTCATGGAGCCAAGAGTACCCTAGGGAAGCTGGAGCCTTGGACTGCAATTGGTGGATCAACTGCGAACTTTTGGGATCTTGTAGCCATTCCTGGCGAATGGCTTGGAGCCAATCTGGTACAATGAATGAAAGAGAAAAAAGGGTTCCTTCGTCTTCATATTTTTGGGAAAGTGCATCCACAACCACATTGTCTTTGCCTTTCTTATAAATGATCTCATAATCATATCCAAAGAGTTTAGTCACCCATTTTTGTTGTTCTGGGGAGGAAATGCGTTGTTCCAGAAAATACTTGAGGCTTTGATGGTCTGTCTTAATTTGGAAACGTTGCCCCAATAAATAAGGATGCCACAGATCCACGGCATGGAGAATAGCCAACATTTCTTTTTCATAGATGGATTTACACAGATTTCTTTCAGATAGTTGCTTGTTGGTAAAGGCCAAAGGTCGACCCTCTTGCATAAGGACAATACCAATTCCTTTCCCTGAGGCATCACATTCCAACACAAAGGTCTTCGTGAAATCGGGAAGGGCGAGGACTAGAGTGGTGCACATGGCCATCTTCAAGGTCTGAAAATCTTGAGCAGCGGCTGGAGTCCAAGTGAAAGAGTTCTTTTTGAGGAGAGCAGTGAGAGGTGCTGCAATCTTCCCATAATTTTTAACAAACTTGCGATAATACCCTGTCAAGCCTAGAAATCCACGCAAGCTCTTAAGAGTCTTTGGGTGAGGCTAGTCTTGCATAGATTCAATCTTTTTAGGATCCACCCTAACGCCATCTTTGCCAACCAAACGACCCAAGTATTCTACTTCTGAGGCGCCAAAAACAAATTTAGGCTGTTTCAGGAAAAGTTGGTGCTGAGAGAGTAGATGGAGAATTCGATCCACATGAACAAGATGGTATGTCCAGGTTTTTCTATAGATGAGGATATCATCAAAGAAACTTAAGACAAAATGGCGGAGGAAAGGACGAAAGACATGATTCATGAGGCTTTGGAAGGTGGAGGGGGCATTACACAAGCCAAAGGGCATGGCCAAAAACTCATAGTGGCCCTCATGAGTTCTAAAGGCAGTCTTGGGAATGTTTGCCTCTTTCATACGTATTTGATGGTAGCCCGAACGAAGATCCAATTTAGTGAAGAATTGGGCGCCACTCAATTCATCCAGGAGGTCATCAATGACAGGAATGGGGAATTTGTCTTTGATGGTAAGTTTGTTGAGGGCACATAAGTCAGGACACATTTGCCAAGAACCTTCTTTCTTCAGGACCATGACGACAGGAGACGAGTAGGGGCTCGTACTAGGACGGATAACGCCTGCATTAAGGATTTCCTAGACAATTTTCTCAATTTCATTTTTTTGGGAAAAGGGGTGACGATACAGACGGATATTGGGAGGAAGGCTTCCGGGTACAAGGGGAATGGAATGATCTTGAACACCACGGGAAGGAGGGAGGCCTTGGGGAGTGGAAAAGACCAATTGATGTTTAGAAAGGATGGCTTGGAGGTCTTGCGGTATCGAGGGTGTCTCTGTTGCTTGTATGGCATGGAGTTGGGCGATAACACCAGAATGACCCTTTTTGAGCAGTTTTTCCATGCGATGGGAACTAATGATCTCAGGTGAACCGGTGGTGATGCCTTGGAACTTATATTGGTGGCCCTCTTGGTCGAATTGCATGGTTAAGTCTTTAAAATCCATGAGAATGGGACCCAAAGTCCTTAGCTAGTCTGCACCCCACACAATGTCACAACCTCCCATGTCGATAGAAAACATATGGGATTTCAGGTGGTAGTCACCAATTTGGAGACGCACATTTTCACAACACCCTCCACATTTCATGGAACCACCATTAGCAATCATGATTTGGAAATTATTGACGGCGTGGATGTAGCAATGAGTTTCTTGGGCAATGCAGCGATGAATAAAATTATGGGTGCTGCCACTATCAACCAAAATGATGACCTTATGATGCTTGATGTAACCGATTATCTTGAGGGTTTGGGGAGCGGAGAAGCCAGTGAGAGCCTTGAGGGAAATGACCGGTTCTACTTCAGGAGGGTTTGAGGGAGGGGTTATGTCAGTGGATTCAGGTGACTCAGACACAGAGGGAGTTTCTTCATCTTCTTCCGAAATCTCCTCGGAGATGGCCATAAAAAGCTTTTGTTCTTTACACTTGTGGCTCGAGAAATATTTGTCATCATAGTTATAACAAAGGCCTTTGAGTTGGCATTCAACCATTTCAACCCTGGTCAATTTTTGGATCTTTAGTGAAGCAGAGGGAGTAGTGGGATTTACTAGTTTAGGGCGAGGGATAAAGGAGGGTTTACGGTTTTGAGCAGATACAACCTATTGTGCTTCTTTAGCTCTTTTGGTAGCCTCCACCCAACTTTCAGGCCGAGCCATGAGGACATGGACCCGAATTTCATCCTTGAGGCCACTGATAAAACACTCTCGGAAAAAGGCATCAGACATGCCCTTTGTTCTAAAAGCCAGGCGCTCAAAGGAAGCTATAAAGTCTTCCATGGTTCCTAATTGTTTCAACTTTGTCAAACGGCCAAAATGGTTGGTGTCAGTGTCAAAGTGTTTATAAAGCTCTGCCACAAAGTGTGTCCAAGCAATATACCCTTGACGATAAGTTTTTCTCCATTGCCACCATTGCCAACATTCTTGATCTAGATGGAGAACACCATACCGAAGTTTGGCCAAGTCATCTGTAATGCCGTATAAAGAGAAGTAATGTTCCATTTGGGTTACCCAACCAGTGGGGTCCAAGCCATCAAATTTGGTCACATCCACCCGCGGAAGGCGTAGGTCACATTGAAAGTGATGGTTCTGCAAGGTATGGGAATGAGAGGAATGGTCACCTTCAGTATGTGGAGGTGAGGAAGAGGAAGGGTTATCTGTAGGGATATGCAGTTTGGTGCAGAGTGCCGAAAAGACTGATTCAAGCTGGGTGGTGAGGTCTTGTTTGATTTCCCCCATTGAGGACTGCATGGTTGTATTGATGGCGACAACATTGGCACTGAGTTGTTTCACTTCTTGTTGGGTCTCAATGAGATCAGATTGCAAGGTGTTGAAGCAAGCTTCCAAGTCTTGGCTACGAGTATGGGCCATGAGGAGGAGGAAACTGAAAAGGGGCGGGCGGGGTAAAAAATTTTGGCCAAAAAATTGATATGGATGAATGTGATAAGGGCGAAGAGATGAATCCAATGGAATAGGTCTCAAATAACGGTGAAAAAATTTCCAGAATTTTTTTTTTTTTACAGAGTTATACTCCGGTCTAAAGAATACTGCAGAGGAACTGCCCAAATGCTTAACCAGAAAGAAATGTGTATTTACTTGGCAACCCGAACACAGTTGCGTGGCAATAGATCTTGTATGTTTTAATTTGTTTATGTTTCTATCCCCCAAGGGTTAGGTATTCGAGGGTTCTACAGACAAGGGTTTGCCCTGTGCTATAGCTCTCTGATATACGTGCGGGGTCCAACAGTAGTACTCGACCCAATATCTCGGGACATTAACTAAGGAGGATAGACCGTACCCTTAGTCGTACTACCCGACTACCCAGGTACTAGAGAGTATCTCCCCAAGTGTTGTTCTCGGTGACACTATAGAAGTCAGGCGACCAATCGGTTTATCTAAAGAGGGCTTCAAGTAATCTAGGCTGATCCATACACAGGTGTTTTCTGATGCGCTACCACTCGAAGGGGTACCAACAGGGGTTACAAGGGTGGCCAACAGATGTGCGCTTAAGTACCACTTGTATTTCCTGCGTCTATGATCCCTCAACCACGGGTTTATGCGCGTAACAACAAATCTCTGTGGCTTAAAGACGCTGGAGTACGTTTCTACCCTGAAAAAAAATTTAACCCACACTTTCTACCGAGGAAAGTGCTCTGATACCACTTGTAATATACCAGATATAAAATGTATGCAGAACTGAAATAAAATGCTAGTAATGGCAGAATAACAACAATATAACCAGAGCATTCACCACAATAACACTGAAATGATATAAGAATAACAACAGAAATAACACTTTGAATTCGAAAAACAATGTTCACGGGACTCTTTGAGGGGGCAATTTCCAGTTGAGCAGATCTCTATTACAATAATATCCAAGCTAGGGTTCTCATACCCTCGACTCCTATTTATACTAAAAAGAAGCATCTAGAGGAAGATCCTTCTAGAAGCGGAAGCTTCTATTAGGTCTTCTTACATCCACCTTATTCTATTTTATTGAAAGACCTTATTAATATTGACCTTTATTACATCCGAATATATTGTTCTACCTATGTGCGGGTTAGGACCCTAACATAGTTGGTCACGCTCCTAAGGATTAGTTATGCTATTGAGGATTGATTCCTTGATAGTGTTCCTATATAGCCATGGTAGCAAGGAGAGCTAGGATAATGTTGTTTCAAATTATGTTTTCTGGAAGAAAATGGTGGGGGGCATTGTTGGAGAAAAGGTCTATGAAAGGTAGTCTATACGAGGGCTACGAAACAACTCCCGAGGATTTATTTGTAAAGAGGAACATGTCGAGGAGGTGCAAGAACCAAGAGTTAGATTGGAGATGATGGAGTGGTAGCAGACTTAGAATCATAATTGTATAGACAAATAATATTGCATAAGATAAATGACTAGATGTCAAAGTGAAGTTGTTAAATGAGAAAATATTGAAGTTGCAAGAAGAAAAATATAGCCAAGAATAAAAAGTTGCATGGAGCAAAGTTCATAAGGTTGTTGTTGAGAAGGAAGATAGTCTCCAAGATAAACGGTTGTTAGAGATAGATGGTAGTTGTTGTAGAAGTTATCCATGACTATTATTTTGAGATGAAAGGTGCAACATGGGTAATGGGAGAATTTGTGATCAAATGAGATGGCAGTTGTGGTGGCATTTATCCATAAATTGTTATGTTGAGATGAAAGCATAATAACTGGAAATAAGCCTATAGTGTGTGGGTTTTTGACCATAGGAGTACGCTGCAAGAGAAGATGCAGTCATAAGGTTTCCTAGATTGGAGTCCAGGCTCATATGTTCTGAGGAACATGTTGGTAGTAGTGAGTGCATTGTTGCCTGATGGCGGCTAGAGATGTAGAGTGGACCTGAATCCAACATAAATGAGGATGAAAAGAGCTGCAAACAATTATAGCACTAAAAAATAAAGGCACATGTGGTGTGTGTTGGATGTAATGAAGAAAAGGAGGGAGTGAAGATGGAATTATTTGTTTTCCCTTAATATGTTATTTGCTTACTTGCAACAAGAAGGAAAATTTGTGGCTACAGATGGAAGAAAATGTACTTGGTTGAGAAGAAGATGGAAAGAAGGAATTTTTAGAGATTACACCAATTGTAGAATCACAGAGGTTGAAGATGATGAAGATGTATGAAGAAAATTCCCAAGTAGAAGATGACACCATGAAGATAAGTGAATTGGGAGGAAGCATGAGTGAAGTTATTGAGTTGAGGATGGATGAACTTACAGTCTTGAAGATGAGGAATCTGATGAAGATGCTGCTAACAGAGAAAGAGAGAAGATTTTAAATCTCTTGAGGAAGAAAACATGTTGCAGAGGAAGGTTAGAAGTATTGAAGATTGCTTAGGACCGAGTGTGAAGGTGTTGCGTGAAGAAGAAGGCTCTTGAAGGTATGCCTATGATAATGTGTCAAGAATATGAATACACTGATAGAATCACCGACTGAGGAAGTTTGTGTGTGGTTGTGTATTGAGTCAAGGGAGGTGTAACATGGGAGCATGTAATTCCATGTTGTATGGCTTCGAGCATGAGTGGATGGCTACACCGAAGGAACTTCATACATTGAATGAAAAATGGTAGTGAGATGTCTTGGATGGGACGTGACTCAGATTGGGTTGTGCACGTGATGCATGGTTTAGGAGAACCTGACCAGTGCTTGTGGTGATGAAGAAAGAGAGACAAAGATGGTAGCAGTATTAGGAAGGTGAGAAGAATGAGATGAGAATTCAAAATATCCATGATGACAATATTGTTGTGTCATTGTATACAGATGTGTAGCAATGGACAACAATGAGTTGAAAGAAAAAATGTGCAGCTAAAGAAGATGTCTTGTAGAGTTGAATGTACATCAATGCAAACTGCAGAGTTGGGAGTACAACAATGATGAAATTTGCAGTCAGAAATGTGAATGGTTTACCTCATAAGCATGAGGGCATGCTTTCTTAAAAACCTAGGGAGTTTGATGTAGGAGCATGGAAGTCATCTTGGGGATGACATGGTAAAGGTGACTGTGGAACATGACAGTGCCACTACGATAGTGATTGGTTGATGTGGGATATGAATGGTTGCAGGAAGTGACAACATTTCTACAGATCATAATAATGTTGCATATTGTGGTAGTGGAGTAGATGGGAGTGATGCTACAAGATGGAAGCATGGACACATGCTGAGTGGAAGCTGGAAGGTCACGCTGTAGGAGAAGATTCAACGAGAAGAGGATGATTTTGAAGCTGGAAGATGAAAGGGCATGAGGAGTTTGTTGGGAAGCTGAAGGCAAATAGTTTCTGAAGGTAAATAAACACAACGTCAAGTAGCTAGAGGGAGAGCTGGCAAGAGGAAGAAAGATCTTATGAGGACGGGAGAGAGGAGTAGTTGAGGTTTCCATGGCCTATGGTGTTACAAAAATATTCCCCTGCGGACATGTAAACTTTCCCTTAGATTATTGACCCTTATACCAAGACATAAACAATCATTTGGACACTACCATTCCTATAAACTCATTTTGCTTATCGAAAAAGAGAGGAGAAAGCAAAGTAGGGTGTACTTTGTTTACGACGTTTGTCCTAGCTGCTCCTATCCGCAAGCTTGATCCAACTCCTGGCGCAAATCAATACCTGTGATGAACAACAAGAAACAAACAACTTCCTTCTACTCTAATGGATTCGGCAAAAAAATTCATCTACGCAAATCAAGTTAAACATAGACAAGCACATGAAACCACATACTTGAAGGAAATAGGCCAAGTATATTAGATGAGAACTTCAAGAAGAAACTTACAATCTTCAGATGATGTTGCAGCAACCTCTCCAAGTCCTCCTCGTCCAACCCTTGCTCGAAAGATCCACAATCAAAATAACAATGCTTTGTTAATTTTCTCCTCCTTTGTTATCATGGGAATACCTCCATTTATAGGCTTTGAGAGGCTCAAATTCTCTGGGTATATTTGGAATTAGTTGAGGATATGGCTCCAATAGTTTTGATATCTCCCTTAGATGTAGCCCTGGATTTAGATTCGAGCCAAACCAACTCGATCCATCCATAGATGTCTTTAGAAGAAAATGAGATTTCTTCCAAGATTTCCTCAACCAACTCAACGCTCCCTTAGAATGGGAAACATAACGCTACAACGCTCCCCTTGAGATGGACAAGGAGCGCTAACACTCCATGTGTATGAGCAAGGGAGCATTGATCTTCCAAAAAGTTACCAAGATGACAAATTCCCTAGAAAAACATTTGTTCCGACTTTCAGATGATGGGGCTTCTTTTTCTAACATGTTTTAGGGGTTGTAGCAAGTGTTTTCATGGTGTCGTTTGTGATGCGACACTTAGGGAAAGAGAAAGCGACACTTACGACACTTGAGACAAAAGTGCGACTTACGACAATGAGAATGCGATACTGTTGAAGTGAAGAATTTTGATGTGTAACAGATTCCCCCCCAAAGTGTGAAGTCGGAAAATAAATGTTGATGGCGGAAACACTTTGTAAATTCTTCGAAGCAAGGGTATGTAATTGGGGAACCTGGTAGAAGCTACAGACAACCATCAAACAATGTTAATACGTGTTCCATTCCTGAGGCAGGCATACCTATGCTCGGACTATAAGTGACTCAAAGTATGGCCGCCAATAAATACACTGTGGATCCATAATAATATTGAATAAGGAGATGGCCATTAGGGATACAATGTAGATCCATCTCTCTATGACCTGACTTGATCGCGACCACGAAAGAATACACAGTGGAGCTACGATGTAATAAGAACATAGCCACATACCAATACAAAGTGGATCTATGCTAAAATGAGTATATCAATCGGATAGTCGCCATTGCAACATGGGTAAAGTATATATGTAGATGAATTCTCGACCCAGGGTCTTCATCCCGATCCTGATAACAGTACGATTTTGTCCATATGAATAGATGATTTGATGTCGAACATGACATAAACCACTTGATTACTAGTCATTGAGGTATACCGTTAACAAGTGCGAGATAAATCACCATTGATGTCGATGATTTTCAAGGTACTTTTAAAGTACAATCTAGCGAATGTGAAAAGTGAGTTGAAGTCGAACATTCGTGGAATCAGTTGGTCATGGGTCATTGATAAATACCCACTTCCGAATGCGAGGAGGCTTTCCATTGAGGCATGCACGTCCCAAGGTACTGATGTGTTCCTAAGTCTGTTTCTCGGATGATTTGTTGAATTCGATAGGAAAAGACTCGTCGAAGGAGGGCATTGATGAATCCCCCATCCGTTGACATGAAACTTGTCACAGGAAGGTGATAAGATATAGTAGATGAAAACAGACTCACACGGGTATGGGAACTGGTAACTTTGTGGATGGTTTACTTTTGAGGCATAAACTTCCCTTGAATACTGAGGGCGCGATGTAAGACTTGGTAGCATGAACTCAAAGTGGACCAAAACATAATGCAGCGAGTGCTAAGGCATTCTTTGGATGGGCCAAAGGAGTAAAAAGACTCATAGGATTGGTTTAGTGTGGAGGTTTTTAATGGATTATCCAAATGTATGGTAAAAGTGTAAACAAGTGTCGTGTTCAAGGGAGACTACAAGCGCTGCCTCAAAAGTTTTCAAGAAACTTGACCCATTTCCTTCAATCGCCCCCCCCCATCTAGATAGATGAGTACCTATTTTTTATTTAACGAGCTCGAGGAGGATAACACAAGCTCGATATAACTCACCTTTGGTAAGTTCCTCTTCCTTTATTTAACGAACTGAAAGAAGTAAGGGTTCATCCCAAGATGGGCCCTTCAGTGTGTAATTTTGTGAGTCCATAGAAGGAAAAATCAGTTGTTTTCCATGTTTAGGGAGTTTGAAAATAACTTAAAGAAAACTTCGGGGTTGTCCTTTTTCGTGATTTTAGTCTCCGATGTCTGAAAAAGTATAAAACGATAAGACATAGAACTCTTCTAGTCGAGATTGACTAGAGTGTTCATTTTTTGTAGTTAGTTTGTTGGGACCGAAAAAGTGATAACCTACCGCCCAATAGACGTCTCTTCATAATTTGATGAGCACGAAGTATGAAAAAATTTGCTTAATAGCGTCACAAGGTCATCAAAAAGTCTCTGCTTCTTAAATCCTTGCATAATCAAGTTGTTCTAGGCAAAAGACAATAGCAATTTCTTTAAAAATGACAAAAACTCAAAAATAAACTTTATAAAATGTGATAAAGGGGATGAAAAAATGACCAAATGTGGACATATTAAAAATCAATTAGGGAAAAAAGCCATTCTCACCTTTTGTTTTACTATTCTCCTTTTTCTTTTGACTTTTTTCCTCTTTTGGAGTGATTTTTAGGCGTTGATTGCGAGAGCTGCGGGCAACCATTTGCGATTCCATTTTGATCAGGTTAGTTCTCTGACCTTTCTCATTCATTTACATGTTTTTTAATCTCATTTTCAGCCTTTAATTTATGAGCTTGGGCTCCTTGGAAATCTCTAGAGCGCCGAACAGGATCAACGCTCCCTTAAGTCATCGGGGGGAGCGCCGATCGAGATTTCAATGCCCTAGTATGTGCCTTCTGGGAGTGCTAACGCTCTGTTCTTTCCTTCTAAGGAGCGTTAGGTGCAAAAAATATTTTATTTATTTATTTTTAGGCTAAAAAAGGCAGTTTTTTTCTTTGAAAATTTAGCTAATGTGATTATTTTATCAATTTGCAGGTTTTGCACATAGCCAATCATGATTAAGAGGAAATAACGAGAACATGAATTTGATGACATGGGTTCCCTACAAGATCCTCAAGCAAGCACAACTCTATGAAATTGTGGCTTGCTAAAGTACTTCAAGCTGCAAAATATGAGAAAATAAGTTATTTTTCTTGAGCATTTGATCGGGTTATGGGATAATGACGAGAAAGCGTTCTAGAATGGGTCACACATGCTTGAGATTGACATGGATGACATGTATTTCCTGACAGGGCTCTCGAGGAGAGGAGCACCTATTCTTTTGTCTAGACATCGATCTACCCCACAACCGACATAGGCATATGTTGTCCAATATTGTGTACCAGGGTCATGCTTGGTAGTACAGTGGATTGTCATTAAAGACGTGATGGACTTATCTCTTTGATCCATCCTCTTTGCTATCACAAAACTGGCAGGAAGTACTAGTGCCCATCTTGCTTCCAAGTCCAAAATATCCTATGCTATTCAGTGCTTGGAGCCCAGGCTTTTTAACTGGAGTGCAGGTTTTTAGGGAACATTAAGGAGCAAATCTCCAAATGTCGAATAGGAAGGCATAAACAGTTTGGGTACAGATCCTTCTTAGTTTCAATTTTCTTGGAGCGAGTTCCACAAATGAAACCGTAGGTTGCATTAATAACACACCCCACGACTGAGCTCTGTATGGAGCAGTGGACGAGTCTTTCCCCCAGGTTGGGAAATGAACCCTCGACCTTTCTATTTATTGCCGACTTTTTTGCATGGTGGAGGAGGCAACTTGTGGTGATACAGGATTTCCCGTATGCTGGGGTGGAATTTAGGGGCAATGCTAATTTAGTGCTTCCCGAGGGTACACAGTGGGATGTATCAGGTATGAAAGATCACAACCTTGTAACAATATATATTTTTTTATTATATGTTTTTGGTTGTATGAAGAGGGATTTAATTCATTTGTTTTCATCATGCAGATAGAGGTGCATCATGTTCGACAAAGATGCCAGTACTAGGACGTCGTGGAGATGCTCAGGAAGCGACAGAGCTTGATGTCGGAGTAGGAGGACTCCGAGAGGTGGAGAGGAACCTCCGTGGTTTGACCATGGGTGTTCCTTCCATGAGGATACAAGATGTACCCTTACATCTCGAGAGACGTACAGTTGGGGTACCTGAAGGTATCAGTCATTGGTTACAATGAGTGGCGATAGCAATCGTGTGCTATGCCGAGCACAATGTGGTGCAAGGAGACGAATAGAGTCTCTAGACACTTTTAGTCTTTTATGATGATTCTATGGACATAAAGGCCCATGTTTTTCCTTTCTATGTACCTTTTGGACGATGTATTTTGACAAAACTTTCACTATCAAGATTATATATAAATAAGTTTTTCGGTGGCTACTTATATTGTATTTTTTGTTTTATGTGATGTTTTTATTTATATGCTTTATGTCCCAAATGTTTATCTGTGCGCAATGTACTAATATAACATATAATTTGTTAACGAATCCGTAATCGTATTGAGTTCTCTTGATATATGTCTATATTCTAGAAATTCAAAATATCTTTCGAGACGACGAATCCTTAGATGGAGATGAAGCAAAACTGGATTACAAACAACGCTTTCGCGGTTTAGTTGACGGACCACGAGTTGAGAATAACGGTTGATAATCAATTGATATATAACTAGAGAAGAATCTTCGGTTAAAAGTCCAATGACAACATGGTATTCTTCAACGTTATTGGTCGTAGATCTGAGGTAAATTCCTCATGAACTCACTAACTTGCCAGAGTGGTAAATGACCCAAGCTGTAGAAGTGATATTCTGGGTATGTTGACTAGCGCCATCCGCAAACCCAAAGTAGATGGGAAACGATGATGCCATCTGCGCATATAATTACAAATCAAGGTATAAACATCTTTTAAAGAACGAGGCAAAACTCATGCACGCAAAAGTAAAGACACACCATATCAAAAGAATATAGTAAAATAATGTACAAAGCACACATGCAAAATATTCTATGCATAGTACTTCTTTAGGTAAAGCCCATTCTGGGGTTCACCGAGAGATATTCCATCGTAATCCACTAAATCGTAGGCGCTTCTTTGTAACATGCATTTTACGATGTATGGCTCGTGCCACATGGGTTCTAACTTTCCTGCCCCAAGTTTATCATGATCTTGATCATAGACCAGGACCAGATCTCCTTCTGCAAAAATGCGAGGTTGGACAAACTTATCATATTGAGTTTTGAGGCATTTTTTATATGTCTCGTTGATGAGAGTAGCATCGCGACGGGTTTCATCCATCTTGGTTAGATATAAAAATCATTCCTCTTCAACAAAAGTATGGGGTAGGAGTTCTACAGTGAGTTTCAAAGAGGGAATCTCACATTTGATCGGTAATACTGCTTCTAATCCGTATACCAACTGGAAGGGTGTAAATCCAGTGGCGGTTTTAACTGAAGTTTGATAATACCAGAATGTGGAGAAGAGATGCAAATGCCAAGAGGTTTTGTACACTCCCACCATGCGTTGAAGCATGGTTTTCAGGACTTTGTTGATGGCTTCAACTTGTCCATTTTCCTGAGGATAGTAAGGGGATGAATTTCCATGGAGAAAACCTAACTTGGTGCACAATTCTCCCATCATCTGATTCTAGAAATGGGATCCATGATCAGTGACAATAACTCATGGGACACTAAATCGAGCGATGATGTGATTGAACACAAAAAGTGTTGCAGTTCAACCATCGTTAAGGAATGTAGGCATAGCCTCAGCCCATTTCGTAAAATAATCGACGACAACGATAATATAACCATGCCCCCCCGGCTAAATTAGGCTTATATTGCATGGAATCGATACCCCATTTGGAAAAGGGGCCGATGGAAACAATGTGATGAAGTGGAGCAGGGTGGGTACGTGCTTTCTTTTGAAAGATCTGACAGGGTGGGATTTTTTTAACGAAATCAATGCAATCTTTGAATATGGAAGGCCAAAAATACCCGACACGTAATACTTTTTTGGATGTAGCCATCCCAAAAAGATGACCGCCACAAGCTCCAAGGTGACAGTCATTTAAAACTTGTTCAGCCTCTTCATGGGTTAACCAACGTCGTAAAATAGTATCAATGCCACATTGGTACAAAGTGTCGCCAATGATAAGGTAGTGCTTTGAATTGTGTCTAATGCGACGTCGTTCATCATGTGAAATGCCAGGATGAAAGTGTTGGGTTTGGAGATAGAGAAGAATGTCTCCATACCATGGATCGGATGTACTAATGAGGAATAGTGATTCATCAAGAAGGGAATCGTTGGGCTCAGTATTCTCATCAATATGGGGAAGATCACAAATTAATTCCGCAAAAACCAACGCTTTCTTAGCTTTGTATTTAGCAAACTCGAGATCGAATTCTTGGAGAATGACGATCCATTTCAAATATTTATGCCCAAGTACTTGACAAATCAAGTTGTGGTACATGGGGTTTGAGTTTGCAATGACCGTGGTAGTGTGTAACATAATATAGTAGCGAAATATTTGGACAAAAATAACTGTTGCCAAAGCCAACTTTTCGACATGTGAATATCAGAGTTCGGGACCTGATAGACTCTTATTTAAATAGTAAGTCACATGTTTGGTGTCGTCATCATCCTCTTGTACTAACACCATAGAAATAGTGGAAGCAGAGGCAACGAAATAAAATATGTAATCTTTCTCATAGTTGGGTGGATGTAAAAGTAGTGTATTCGTTAAATCATGCTTGTGATCATCAACCGAGCGTTGAGTAGTTGCATCCCAGATGAAAGGGGCATCTTTATGTAGCAATCTCATGAATCCTTTAGGAATTTCAGCATAATTGCATATAAAACGATAGAGAAAGTTTTCCTTCCCTTGAAAATTTTGCAGTTGGGTACGGTTATTGGGAGGGGGTAAAGCGAGAATAGCTTTAACTTTTAAGGGATCCACCCTAATCCCATCTTTGGATACTATGAAGCCGAGGAGTCTCCCTGATTCAATAGCGAAAATGCATTTATGGGGGTTCAAACATATGTTGTAAAACCTGCATCTAAGAAAGATGGCCCTTAGATGACCAATGTGATCTCATCGATGAGTCGAGTGAGCTGGAAAGTCCTCGAGATAAGGTTCAAAGATATGTTTGATGTCGTGGAATGCATATGACATAGCTCGCCGAAAAGTGGCTCCAGCATTTTTAAGGCTAAAAGGAAATTTACGACAGGAGAAAGTCCCCCATGGGCATAAGAAGGATGTTTTGTGTTGATCAATTGGTAAAATGTCAATCTGGTTATATCCAGAAAAGCCATCCATAAAAGAGAAATGACGCTTCCGACACAATTATTAATAATTTGGTCGATAAAGGGTGTAGGGTAATTGTCCTTTGGACAAGCTTTATTAAGATCCCAATAATCGACACAAACACGAATTGTCCCTTGTTTCTTGGCAACCAGAATGATGTTGGAAACCCATTCGGTTAGAGGGTCGGGATAAATAAAACCATATTTTAATAATTTTTCGAATTCTGCCTTGATTGTCGTGGTTTTTTTGGGATGAACTAGGAGAAGTTTCTGTCTCACTGGTTTGACTCCTAGGTAAGTTTTGATTTCATGCACAACGATCGAAGGATCGATCGCTAACATTTCTTCGTATCTCCAGGAAAAGATGTCGCAAAATTCTTTAAACAAGGCGGTATAAGTTTCAACCTCTTCAGTTGAACAATTGGCACCTAGTTGTATGTTTTCCACAATACCTTATTTTATGGATATGTCGACAGTAATCGTGTGAGAGATATTTTCCAAATTCCCCTCAGAGATGGTATCCTGTGTGAGTATTGGAGATTGGGGAGAGTTGATGATATCGGTAGGAAAGATAGAGGAAATATCTTTCACAATCTCATCCAAACTGGGAAGAAAAGATGAACGATAGTGGTTGTCATCCCATGGTGCCTCCTTGATACTAAGCATTTCCATAATAGATTCATGTGATGGAAAAATCCGTAGGATGTAATCGAAAGTGGATGATAGGGAATCTAACTAGGATGGTAGTGAATATGAGGTAGAAGCCAACAAATGTTGTTCGTCTATTGAAGGAGAGGTAGACTTAATGGAATCATATTCAACCTCTGTAGGACTAAGTGTCATAGTGTCACCTAGTGTATCGAACTCTAAGGGACTAGGTACAATCCATGGATTAGATGATTCGAAGGATTGATATACCATAGTTGAAATCATATTAACCGTTGCAATGTGTTGCATGGTTGGAGGAAGAGGTGTAGGGAAAATACCCATGAGTGAAGAATATTTCAGGAGACCTACCCCGACACTTTCTTAAGTAATTTTTGAGTTTCCGAGAAATGAAATATTGTTGGTTGTTTGAGTGTGAGCATCAGGGGTGCAGTAATCTAACTGATCGATGGTAACAATTTTACCTTGATGAGGGAATTGGACACATCAAAAAATGGATGAAGCGAAGACAGTCATAGCATGGAACCAACTTCTCCCTAGCAACAAGTTGTAATCGAGCAGAGCATCGACTACTTCAACATCTACAGAAACAATTTTTCCTCCCAGTTGAATTGCTAAGGATTGTAATAATCCACGAGGTCGGAAACATCTTCCATCAAATGATCTTAACATGGTGGGAGATTGATTAAGACCAGGTGATTTAAGGCCTTTCCAGCAAGTCAGGGACATGACATAGGTGGAGGCGCCCTCATCCAAGATCGTGCGATGAATGTGTTATGAATGTGTTGATTATGGACAACGACATCGATTTGGAAAGCAAGTTGGTGAGAGAGTCGTGATCTAAAATTATCCAGATTGAATGTGATATTATTAGATGACTCATGATCTATAGCTCTTATGGTTGCCAAGAGAGGTCTACGCTGGCTAGGAAAGTGTTGTAGAACTTCGAGAGCTGACATAATGCAAGTTGCTTGCGCCAAATCTTCAACAATGTTGTAGTTTTGAGTAGCACGAGAATTAGGATTAAAGGTTGACTTTCAGATTGTGCTCTTGGGTGGGCGTAGGATAGAGTCAAAACTTGGTTTCTCAATCTATAGTGGTCTAGATGGAAGGGTAACTAAAGTGGACGGTGGATCCGGTGCACCCCCAATAGTTATATTTTTGTTACCGGGTTTACCTAGTGGTGTGTCATACGTCGTTGTGTGAGTGGTCAAATATACCCCATTAAACATATAAATATGTGCACTCGATGAAGCTTCCTCGTTATGATGATGGCTTGGGTTACTTCCTGTTGGAGGTGCAGGATTTTGTGCAACCAGTGACTGTTGTTTTGGAAAAGGATGTGTCAATACAATGGGTTGAAAATTTCCTTTAAAAATTTTAGCAACTTCGTCCCGATGGGACAGTGTCATGTGTAGTGATCTTCAGCACAAATGAGACATGGAAATTTCAGTTTGCGATGCAGTTGCTTTTCAGTAGCAGGTGGTTGTGCTTGTGTTTTTGGATTTTCGGTTTGATTATTATTTTTCTTGGGTTTATTCTTAGTTTTCTTCCCCCCCCTGATTGTTGTGGAGAAGCAGATCGTACTGCATTCACTTCAGATACTTGAGTTGGGGTGGAGTTTGATGAGAGTGGAGTCGGCCCGGTAGCTGGGGCAATGATTGAATGATTGGTTGTGCTGGTAGACTGTGAACCAGACTGGGTCTTGACGGAACCGATAACTCCATCTGAATGAGCGGTGGAGGATGGTTTTGATGGATCGGTTGATGGACGGGGGGCATTTGAAATTAATTCATACAAAGTACTGGATTGGGAATAAAGCAAACCCAGATACTGGGCATGAGTGATGGCTTCTTCTTCTGTGACCACACCACCCATGGCTACATCTCGAGCAATGGGAGGTAATAAATATTTTGTGAACCATTCAACCAACAATTGATCTGGAATGGTTTCTTTGATCAACCACCATCGTCGTCTCCATTCATGAATATGATCAGAAATATGTACAGAGTTAGTCTAACAAAGGGAGGTCAAAAGTTCCATGCTAGTTTCGTAGAGGATAGGCAATTGGAAGTGGGTGAGAAAAGCCATAACAAGTGAATTCAAATCTTGAAAAGTTCCACATTGTAACTCAATGTACCATTTAGCCGTTGAACCCGTAAGCGTACATTGGAAAAGACATAAACTGATAGAATCACCATCAATGAATTTCATGAACACCACAGATGAAATGTCATAATGTGATTATTAGGGTCTTCACCAGGTTTGCCGTTAAATTTTGGAATATCGGAAGGTAATTTGGCAGGAATGACTGGCCAAAAAGAGAAGTGTAATATGGGACCATTGGTTAATCTCGATAGATCCGGTAGATCTAAAGTGGCTAAGAACGGTAACTGTCGATTGGCTTGAGGATGATACTGGTGTGGCATAGGAACACCTGTAGGACCATAAACTTGTTGTGGTGGATAGTTGTATCCAACAGGTCCTCCCATATGCTGTTGATTTTCACCACCAAACGTAGGATTCATTTGTTGAGGGATTTGCATAAAAGGAGAAGGGAAACCCATTTGGCCCTGGGGAGGATAACCAGTGCAACCTAGGGGAAGATAGTTAGCTTGACTATTTTGAGGCGGATAACTAGTTTTCCCTTGTGGAGGGTAACTCACATAAATTGAGAGCCTAATAAACCAATAAGAAAGCCCCCCTTGACTTAGGTTCACCCTTTTCTAAAGTGCAAAGAAGGGACGGTGAGGTAACAATTGCCATCATCCTAGTTACACATGTCTCCATCTAGGTGTTAGGACTTTTCACGTTTGGGTGTGAGATTGTGTGTAAACACATCCAACGAGTGCGTCCCACTATTTTGATCCATGGATACTTCTGCTTGAAGGAACTTTTTTTGTCTGTCACAACCCCCAAGTGTGGGTCGTTCAACTCCATTGGTCCACATATAGTCCAAGAATCCAAGTCAATCAAGCTCTCTATGCCAATCTTGTCCATCATGCAAAGTGCATGTTTGCAGATGAGGTTGCCCATGACAACCTTCTTTGTCTTTGCTTGCTAAGTCCCCTTCCAAGCTTCTCTTGGTATGTCCAACTAGTGCAAGCTACCAATGTCTATGGTGTGCCCAATCTATGAACAAGGACGCCCGACATGTCCATGGTGCACCTTGCTAATGTGCAAGGGCACCCAAAACTAACTCTTCTAGCTGTCAACCTATCGGCATGTCCATCCATGCCGATCAATGAGCACTGAGGTGATTATGTGGTGGAGGTGCCTGAAGCTATTCAAGGCTAGGGCCTTACAAATATGGTATGAAGGGAGGCAATACCTTATATAAAAAGTACAAAAAGTCACTTGTTTATTGTGGCTATTACTTATAAAATTGGAAGAATTGCACCTATCAAAGTAATATAGCAATGGTTTACTTCATAGAAAAATATTATTTTTTAACGTCCTCAAGCACTAAGTGTGTATTTATACAACAAGCACTAAGTGTGTATTTATACAACAAAGATGGCTATTTTGAAGTTGGGGAAATCTACTGGAAAATACATTTAACAAATAAATCGGGAAAGAGAATTACTAAATGACCTTTCCACAACAATTATAAAAACTCCATTAGGAAAGAGGAAGCATTTTAGATATGATAAACATGTACTTATAATGATATATTGCCAAAAGATCAAAGACTGAACATAACTTTGATTGCACTTCCTCCTGCCGCAGATACCTTGAAGCCTTTTATCACTTCGTCTTGAGAAAATCCAAAGCGATGAGTAATAAGCTTTTGTATATCAATCCTTTTGGATTGTAACAGGTCAATGCATAGTTTGTATGTATTCCTATGCCTGAATATACCAAGTACATCCACTTCTCTGCATGAAGACAATAAACGACATCGACTTAAATTTTAAAAAGAAAAAAATATGATAAGACTTTATGTTTTCGAAAATTTCTCTATTTATTATGTGAGTGTTTGACCTTCACATATTCTATGAACCGCAACAGAGGGCTATAAAGAAAAGAAGAAATTAAAACATACCTCTTTTCAGTTGTAATGAATAACTAACAAATCATCGTGTATAAATTACCGAATATTTGTCTATCTATAGACTAGAATAAACTATCTGTATATGTATACATATGAATATATTGTGCATGTTTCTCTATTTGGGACATGTGAAAAAAGGACTTAATTCATACAAAGAATTTTCATTTGGAATTGTCCATCATACAATTATTTTGAAAAGATTTATAATGAAAAATGTATATAAAAAATAATTTCATGGGTATCCTTTCTCAAATTATTAACAGGTCACTGCCCAAGTATAAACTTTAATCAAAGAAACCTACCATTTTTCTGAACTATATAGTTTCTAACAATGTAATAAAGAGGAATCTCAACAATGATACGATCTAGGGTTTTAAGTGTAAAAGAGAACTAAACTATCTCTAACGCCGTGGGTACAATAAGAAACTAATAATAAACAATAGTTGAAAATGAATTCAAACAAGCCAACTAGATTGAAAAGTAGGTAATTTAAAATTAAAAAAAAAAATACTAATACTTACAGAAAACAAATATGTAGAAATCGATAGTTGTCTTATTGCAGCCAGCCTTGCAATAAGGTTCTACTATGTAAATATAGATGCATTTTTAACATCTTAGACAAGTAGATAGCCTTTGGTTCTGAACTGGGTACGTACTTCATTTAGCGATAACTTTTCCACCTTTGGAAAGTAGAAGCAGAATTAATAGACACACCAAAGATACACTTACAATGCATTTTTCAAAGAAAAAACAACACTACAATTTGTATACAATGTCACATGACAACATATAGACAGACAATGAGTGAGTCAGAGTCCTTAATCAAAGCTGATCTCCTTTGAATATTGCCTTTTAAACATATACGAAAACTTATGTTGAACAAGCTTCCAACATTCGCGCAAACTTACACTCCAATAGAACATGCTCGAGTGATTCCGATTTGGAGCAGGGACGAAACTTCAAGCGAGTAATCCACTAAAATTCAGTAAAATTTTGAGAAGATCAACATGCATTCAATACCAGAGGAGTCTTTTTGTGCAAAAGAGGATACAGCTTGTGACGTACTTTGTGGTAGTCCCTAAATGCCTTGGACATTCTAACAAAGGGGACAAACCCATATTACCCTATAGGATACAGTGAAGAAGACTAACATATATAGTACTTAAGATTACAACAACGATTAACATATATAGTACTTAAGATTACAACAACGATAAAGGACACAACTTACATAATAATTGTTAATTATAATGCTAATAAGTAGGTATATTACATCTCCTTTAGTTTAGGAAAGCTTCTTCCTCGAAGAATAAGGGGAAACAAAGCGAAACGATCATCTAAACTCTGTGATATTCACGCATTGTAGAATTATCAACTCATCCTAAGTAGACTTTTAATGAAATTATTTATTAATAAAATTTTCCAATAGAACTTCTCTTATTTTGAATTCAAATATGTCTTAAAAAAGAATTGTATTAAGGTTTTGACTTTTTCAAATTGTAGACTTCACTAGAATTTGGTTGTAAAATTTTTGGTGAAATTGTAATTTTTCATTGTTGAAATTGCATTTTTAATGTATAAATGGATTCAATCCGAATGGATATTAATACATGGAATGCCAAATAAAGCAAAATGAATCATACCATACCACATCAAAGTGCATCTGTCATCTGGGGAGCGGGACTGAACTGAGCTACATTATAGCTAAGCTAGCACGATCATGTATCAATGGAGAAAAAGGAAGGAATTTATCTAAATGTGATGAAGAGGTGCATGATATCTCATGCAAGCAACAACATGACACCCTTGCGAGGGTATCCAAATGTCATTACCCTTGAGAGGGTAACAAGGGCCTCTTTGGACAATGTGCTTTGCATGAATATAATTTGGATTGAACCTTGGTCCTTTGGAGTACGTTGAGGAGGCTCTTTGCACACTTGATGGGGGTCATTCCACTTCTTATGGAGCTCGTTGGGCTTCTTTGAGGACGTCATATCTTTGGGAGATGACCTAGCACCTTTTGGAGAGAACATGACACCTTTTTGAGGGGGTGTTGCACCTTTGGGAGATGATTTTGCACTTGGAGGATGAAACGTTGCACCCTTTGGAGGGAACTCGGAACCCCTACACATGACTTTTGACATCATTTGAGTGAGTCGCCCACTACATGTGCCACACGTGTGACTTTGAGCATGCATTTATGGAGGACGTCTTAGAATTTGAGCATTTTTACTTCATCATTGGGGCATCGTTGGGGGTCTTTTGACTCATCCACTCTTGTATCATGGATATTGTATATATTATGACCTTATCTCTAGGGCTTGTAAATAGATAAAAACATTTTTATATTTTCTTAGGGTTTAAAGCTAGAAAAATATTGTTATTTTAATGAGAAGGGTGCTAGATCTCTCATATAAATAAGAGAAGCACTTCTCATTTGGAATCATTGCTATAACTTGTGGAGAACATTACTTGTCTACTTTTACTTCTCTGTTCTTAGCTATAGATGGATAACTAGAGCAACTTCTTGAGGATGATGTCTAGTGGATGTTTTTATAAATTTCATGGATGTTCTTTGGCTAGGGTTTTTGAGATGAATTGATTTCTTGAATAAGTGGTCTCACTTGATCTATTGGATGTTGTTTATGAATGATTTTAACTATAGTTGTATTTCTCTAGTGATGGTGGTGCACTCTCTTTAGGTTTTTCTTGAACAAGTCCCTTCTTCACAACTCTTGGAAGATTACTAATGGAGTGTCTTCCCTTGAACTATTTTGAAACTTGTAAGGCACTAGGTGGATCTTCTACAGTTTGTAGTGGACAACCCTAGATCTACTTACATCCTCTCAAGGGAGTCCTTAGTTGACCCCATAAGCCCCCCAAAAAGTAGGCCTTCTCCCATCTAGTCAATCATAAATTCTAAAATTCAAATTCTATTTCTACTTTAAGGTAAATTTAGGGTTTTGTAACAGCGTGTATTAATTTCTAGCCATCATAAATCTTAGATGTATTGGATTTTGTGCATGTTCTTGACCAAAAAAACATTTTCTTGCATGAATTAGCTTTGATACTTCATATTGCTGCAAAATTAGGGCTAGACGTCTTGTCTTTATTGGCTGTTATGTCTTTAAATTTTCAGATTTAATAAGTTGTACAAACCCTGGATTTACCCATTATTTAATCCTAGTTTTACTTGTTTACAAACTATTTAAAGGGCTAGAACCGACTGTTGTTATAACTTGTTCATTGCTGCAATTTTTTTATTTTTTACACTAGTTTTGTAACAGCTACTATAATTTTCAGATTTGTGATATTTGAGGATCATTTTGCATTGGATAATAACTTGATAAACCCCCTAAATCAGCCTTAAAGCATATAAAACCCAAATCTAGAATTTACTTTGAGTAACCACCTAATCCATAACTTGTTTGATTTATTTAATTGGTCGTAAAATGGGTAGCTACATAGAAGAGCTTAGACTTGATTGTGTCTTGCCTTAGAAACCCTGGAGGCTACTAGGAAAGCTTCCCTTGCGTTGGATTTGTTCTTCACTAAAACAAGAAAAAATGTTTCCTAGGTGACATTGGTAGCACTTCTAATGTTCCACTCATTTTTTACCTTGTGAAGCCTTTGCACTAGGGTGAAAGATTGTGTGATAATAGATTGTATCCAGAAGAAGACTTGTATGGAGTCAAAGGCAAGCAAGAAGGGTGGTGATGAGAACATATCCCTATTTGGTCAGACAAATAAGGGCAGAGGTAAACGACCCAACAAGGGTATGGGAAAGAGTGAGGAGTCATCCTCACAGCCAGGAAAAAAGGACTTGAGTAAAATCAAGTTCTTTATTTGTCATAAGCATCGTCATTATGCATCACAGTGTCCAAATAAGAAGAGTAAAGGAAAGCAATAACAAAAGAAAGTAGCAACATCTGTAGAAACTCAAATAAATGAGTTTACTGTCAAGTTCGAAAATGATTTCTCAATGGTCTCTTGCCTTTCTACCAACACAGTTCCAAGGAATGCATGGTATGTGGACGGTGTGGCATCTTGTCATATGACATCAGACTCACAATTATTTTCTAGTCTAACAAAGTAGGGCTCAGGAGTACAGGTCAATCTTGGTGATGATGCCAAGTACCCAGTAGAAAGAGTTGGTACTATTCCCTTCCAGCTTGAGTCAGGTAACTCTTTAAATATTGACAATGTCTTGTTTGTTCCAAGTCTTACGAAGAATTTTCTTTCAGTTTTGATTGTGGCCGAGGATAAGGGCTATGTTGTGGAGTTCAAGAACCAACAAGTCCTCATCAACCCGAAGGAATCTAGCCCAAATACAACATAAGTAATAGGGGTTAGAGAAGATAATCTTTACAGGTTGCAAGGTGAACTTGTTCAAGCCCTAGTTCATAACAGTGACATCTTGTGCGAGTTGTGGCACAAGAGAATGGGGCACCTGCAACATAGAGCATTATCTATTCTGAGGGAGATAGTCACAGATCTCCCATATTTTACTATTGAGCAACATGGAGCATCCAGAGGGTGCATGCTTGAAAAGCATGCCAAGGATGTTTTCCCAAGTAGTGAGCATGTGTCTAAGGATATTCTAGACCTAGTGCATTCGGATGTTTGTGGATAGATGTCAGTAGCATCAATTTCAAGAAACATGTAATATGTTTCCTTCATTGATGACTTCTCTCACAAAACTAAAGACCGAGTATGGGGTCTTTAGCAGGTTTCAAGAGTTCAAATCTTTAGTTGAAAACTAGACAAGGAAGAAGATCAAAGTCTTGAGATCAAACAATGGGGGTGAGTATACCTCCAAGGAGTTTGAGGGTTTCTACAAGGAGAAAGGAATCAAGAGGGAGCTAATTGTTCCATACAACCCATAGCAGAATGAGATTGCTAAGAGGAAGAATTGATCCATCATAGGGATTGCTAAGGCCATGATTCATTACCAGGATTTGCCAATGTTTCTTTGGGCAGAGACATGCAACACAACAATTTACATTTAGAACCGGTGTCCTCACGAAATCTTGGAGGAAAAGACACCAAAGGAGGCATTCACTGGCATAGGGCCAGAGGTGAGTCATTTCCACATCTTTGGTTGTCCAATTTATATCTATGTACTGGCAGAAATGAGGACTAAGTTGGAACCCTCCAGTAGGAAGGGCTTATTTGTAGGTTACAGTGAGACTTCAAAGGCCTACAATATATATATTCCAGAGTAGAGGAAGACAGTGGTGAGTAGGGATGTAAAGTTTGAGAAAATTTTTGCATCCAAGAAATCCCATGAGCCTATTCCAATGACAGAGGATGAGGAGCTCGAAGCTCCGAAGGCTGATCCTGGGTCACACGTGGCTTCTAGAGTAGTACAACATCCTTCAGGTGAAAAGCAAGAGATAGTAACCCCTTCCACTTTTGTTAGGAGACCTTGATGATTCACTCAAACATTGAGGGATGCTCAAGAGTATGTTGAGGCTTTGTTAGCACATTTTTTCATCCTCCAATCAGATCTGATATAAGTGTAAAATCAGCGATGGAAACGTGGCTAATTCAAGCAGAGAATACCCCAATTGTCACAAGGAAGCATCCTCTCTGTTCGGGCTAGTGCATGCCAACCTTAGGGGGGAGTCCCTAGGTACCTCGTTGCTGATTTTGATCTGATTTTCTGCAAAAGAAACACAAAAAACAGCAGCCAATTTGTCTTGGGCAGCATATAAATCTGCCCAAGACATTAGGGAAAAAGCTAGTATGATCACTTGGAAGGATCCCTGTAGTGTTAGTGTGAGAAAGATGGATAGAAAGAAGAAAGAAAACCGCTTAAAAGATCGAAATTAATCACAATAAATGGCTATGAGCTACTAGTCAATGTACAAAGTAAAGACATAATACCGACAAAAACAAAAGCTCGATACAAGAACAACACTTATTTATTAATGGCTCTCCCGAAGGTTGATTGCACCACAGTAGACAAGCACAAAAACCGGTACAATGATTTATCCTCGCACAAAGAAAGAGTAGCTAGAAGAAGAGAGAAAAAATAATAGAAGAGAGAGAGAGAGAGTATGTATGTTGGTGCTGCAAAAATCCGATTATGAACATTGTAGATCTCACTCCAATATATAGGCACTGTTGACCACCTATTCAACTAGAGGGTCAACTCCATATACCATGAAGATATGCACCTGATGGTGCTACCATTTTGAAGACTTATTGGTTCTACAAGGCAATTTTAGCCTTTAGCGTTTTATGTAATTGGAATTTCCGCTCCCCTGCGTGGGATAATAATGTAATAAGTCTACATGGATCATAGTTTAGGTCAGTTGCATTAGGTTTTCTTCATTAGGAGAGTTCCTTTCACTGGGTGTTTTTTATTCTCAGGTTATTA
>ML825995.1:71844-149254 GCA_009831015.1 Picea engelmannii | reverse complement strand
CAAGAGGGATGTTGAGAGTTTATTGTCCAGGTACACTGTTGTTTAGCATAAGAATTTTAGTGGGGTCATATTGTCGGATATTAATGTGTGATAAGTGTTGGCATTTTTGTTGTTCCCTGTTTATGGAAAGTTTCTCTGGCACTTAATTCCTCGTTTCAATGATTGACTTAGTTAAAGTTTTGGTTGTGCGAATGAATTGTATTGTATTACTGTTGGTTTACATATTTGACTTCTTGTGCCTCGAGCAATGGAAAATTCTTGTGCCTTGGTTTTAATTTGGCCCCTAGGTGTTGACGTGTTGAGGATGTCATCCTTAAAGTGCGTTGTGTTTTTCCTAACGCAAAGGAGCATGTGTTTAAAAAAAATGTGTGTTATTCACCATAGATCCAATGAAGGGGGTTGTTACATATGGTATCAGAGCAGGTTCAACCCTGGGACCGTGGATCACCAGACTTTCCACTATGGTAAACCCATGAGTACTAACCCTTTCGTTAAGTAAAGACCTTAATGTGTCCTCATGGAGATCGCATTTAGAGGGCACCACTGAGGGTCCACAATGTGTAATAGATGGTGCTGTTAGTATCCTCCAAGATCTTGAGAGAGATGAGTTCAAGCACCCATGAGTGTCACGGACGGTGGTGTCATTGAATCATAGTTGTAGAGAAAGGTGTGTGCTTCACTCTTCGCCTTTATACCTCCAACACGAAGGTCTGCATGGTGGTATTTCAACTGAAGGGAAGCGCTCTTCTATGGTGGAAGACACTCCTACCGCAACTAAACATAGTCGTTGGCGACATGTCATGGGAATTGATCGAGGGACAATTCCATGAGACGTACATTTCTGAGGAATTCGTTGAGCATCAACTCAATGAGTTCGACACCTTGTGACAAGGCAGCCACATGGTGCCTGAGTATGAGTCCTGTTTGGAGATGATTTGATATGCTCTACACCATTTTACCCACAAACTTAAGGTCAACGAGTTTGTGTTGGTATTAGTGCTGGAATTCAACTTCTACTTTAGGTACCATTGTTGACCAGACACTTAGTATTTGTTTGATCAAAGTTCTATCGAAAATTTCCATTCTAGTGCAGTGTTGAAAATGATTAAAGTAAAGACAGTCAAACCAGATGAGTTTTTCAGAGATAGATTTGGGATCCAAACAGAGGGTTGAAGGAAGGGTTACAGGTTGTACCCTTAAGCTCAGAGAGTTTCTCACCAAGGCCAACCTGTACGTCATGATCTTAGGATCTTATGATGTCGTGATTGTTATGGACTGGTTGGAATTGCATGAGGCAATACTCAACTGTAAGATGAAACGGTTGAGCTTGGTCAATGATGAGGGATAGATATGTGTGATTGTAGGTCGGAACTAGGGATTTTCCCTAAGGTTCATCTCTTCCTTGCAACTTTGGAGGAGCATGTGCAAGGGGTGCAAGATTTATGCGATCCTTGCGTTAAATGAGAAGGGAGTAGCGGAAGGTCTAGAACACCTTCCCGTAGTGAGAGAGTTTGTAGACATGTTTCTGGAGGAGTTACCGAGGATGCCACTGGAAGAGGAATTAGAGTTTACTATAGACCTAGAACCAGGAACCCAACCGATATCTAGAACGCCTTATCGGATGTCGACCCCGAAGTTACAAGAGTTGAAAATGAAACTGAAGGAGATGTTGGACCTAGGACTAATACGTCCAAGTGTGTCACCATGGGGTGCACCAGTTATTTTCATATGAAATAAGGATGGTTCGTGGAGGCTCTGAATTGACTACCGTCAATTGAACAAGGCAACGATCAAAAATTAGTATCCGTTGCCAAGAGTTGATGATTTGTTGTTTCAAATGAAGAGTGTGACGATGTTCTCCCAGATTGATTTGTGATCAAGGTATCACCAATTACGGATCAAGGAGGATGACATCCCTGATACCGCCTTTAAGATGAGGTTTGGACATTATGAGTTTACTATTTTACTATTTGGACTGACAAACGCCCCAGGGGTATTTATGGGTTTGATGAATGGGGTGTTCCGTGAGTACTTGGACAAGTTAGTCCAAGTATTCATTGACGATATTTTGATCTACTCTTGGACAAAATAGGAGCATGATGAGCACTTATGCTTGGTGTTGTAGTGTCTGCAAGATCACAAATTGTATGAGAAGTTGTCCAAATGCTCATTTTATCAATCGCAGATTCACTACTTAGGGCATGTCATCTCCGGTGAAGGCATCGTCATGGATCCAGAAAAGGTCGAGGCTATCATGTAATGGCATGTGCCGACAAATGTCCTAGAAGTGTGTAGCTTCATGGGTTTTGTAGGATACTATCGACGATTCGTCGATATATTTTCGAAGATAGAAAATCTGATCATGGAATTGTACAAGAAAAATAAACATTTTGTTTGGATAGAGAAGTGCGTAGAATCATTTCAGAGGCTCAAGGAATTGTTGACAACAAAACCAATACTAAAGGTCCCTAACATGGACGCGACCTTCTTAGTATGCACTGACACATCCAAGGAAGGCCTAGGTGGAGTCTTGATGCAAGATAGACAAGTGATCGCTTACATTTCAAGGAAATTGAGAAGGCATGAGGAGAACTACGTGATGCATGATTTGGAGTCATTAGCCATCATATATGCCTTGAAGGTTTGGAGACACCACCTTGTTGGATGAAAATTTGAACTAAATACTAACCATTGTGGACCACAACACATATTTACACAAAGCAACCTAAACGCGTGACAACGATATTGGTTGAATATGATTAGCAAATATGACTTTGAGATTTCTTACATAAAAGGAGAAGTGAACCGAGTAGCAGATTCATTGAGTTAGAAAATATGCATATTTTGGTGTTGCCTCTTCAGATGAATCTACATGAAAGGATTCTAACTTTACAACGCGATGATGACTGGTACAAGAGGTCGAGGGTTTTATCGGACAAAACACCATGATGGTACCATGATTTGAAGGATTTTCATTGATAGTGATGGTTCACTAAGGTTTAAAAAAAATAAAAAATAAATAAATAATCAGATCTACATACCATTGAACGACGAGTTGAGGATGTTGATCCTAAGAGAGGCTCATAAAGAAGTTTACTTGGCTCACCAGGGAGTCATGAAGAAGAGGTAATACCTTAAAACTTTATTTTTCTGGAAGGAAATGAAGGCAGACATAGTCAACTATGTGGCCAGATGTCTAGAATGTTAGCAGGTAAAGGATGAAAATAGACACCTAGTAGGATTACTACAACCACACGCTATTCTGGAATTGAAATGGGAGGTTATTTTGATGGATTTTATTGTTGGATTGGCACTAATGGAAAGGATAAATGACCTGATTTTCATTGTAATAGACACTCTGATGAAGAGTGCTCACTTTATTCCCGTGTGTACAACGTATCAGGCACCTGACATAGCTACAGTTTTCACCAGTGAGATTGTGAGGTTGCATGGTGTGCCTAAGAGGATTATATCTAATCGAGGATTGGTGTTTATTGGATGATTTTGGATGAGTTTCCAAGAGGCCTTGGGAACCCAACTTAACTTTAGTACTTTGTATCACCCAGAGACTAATGGGCAGACAGAACGAACGAACTAGACCTTGGAGGACATGTTTCGCATATATTTGATGGACCCACAAAAGCTTTGTGAAGAATTCCTGCCACTAGTATAATTTTCTTACAACAACAGTTACTAGAGTACCATTAAGATGGCGCCTTTAGATTTTATTTACAGTTGACCGTGTCGGATGCCTTTGAGTTGGGATCAACTTGAGGATAACGTCCTGGTGGGAGCAGAAGTGATCCAAGAAATGGAAGAGAAAATGCAAACCATAAGACAAAGAATTAAATAAGCGCAGGGTTGACAGAAGAGTTATGCCGATGCGCACTATGTCGACCGTAGTTATGAGGTCGGCGATAGAGTCTTCTGGCAGGTTAAACCACATAAGAGTTCTATCAAGTTGGGAAGTGGTGCAGGCGCGCCACCCAGGGCACGTCTGCACCAAGTGGTATCAGGGCGCAAGAAGGAGTCTTTGCTTTCTATAGCAGAGAAAAAGGAGAATTCACCATGTTTCCAAGGAGAAGAGATAGACAATCACCCAATCCATGGGAGGAAAGGGAAATGCCCAGAGGTAGGGGTAGGCAAGTGCAGAATCGAGAAGTGGAAAGATAACTACATAACTTACGCTCTATGATTGTGGATATGGGGATAAGAGAAAAGCGAAAAGCTGATGCAGGAGATATTAGTGAGTCCAAAAATGAAGATGATGTTGGACAGGGAGAAGAAGAAATCCCAGCGGAAGATGTAGCAAGTGAATTCTTACTTAAAGTTGTTGCAAGAATGAGTACAAAGGTAAAAATGGACATTCTGGTTTATGAGGGAAAAATGGATGTAGAAGAGATTTTAGACTGGATTAGAGCTTTGGACACCTATTTTGATTATGAAGATGTTGAAGAGGACAAGAAGTTCAGGCATGTCGCCATGAGATTAAAAGGACATGCTGCCTTGTGGTGGGATGAAATACAAGCTGACAGGCATTGCCAAGGTAAGCAGAGGATTAAGAGTTGGGATCGGATGATTGCAAAGATGAAGGCAAAGTTCATCCCCAGAGACTATCAAATTTATTTGTTCAGGAGGATGCAGAACCTGAGACAGAAGATGATGACAGTAAATGAATATACTGAGGAGTTTTATAGGTTGAATATCAGGGCAGGTCATCGCGAAAGCAATGACGAAAAAGTGGCCAGGTATATGAATGGCCTGAGATATGAGATTCAGGATGAAATGAGTATGGAATCCATCCGATCGGTGGAGGATGCCTACCAAATGGCTTTGAAAGATGAAGAGAAGTTGAGACGTAAACAAGGTCAGCGAGGGCGAGGCAGGAGTCAACCCAAAGGGAAAGCAGTTTCCCAGGAAAGAACCCAGAAGCCCAAGGACGACTTGAAGAAGCCTCGGACTAGAACCGAGAGAGTGGAAGTTCACAGTGAGGGTGATATGTTGAACAAAGAGAACAACATACTGAGCAGAGAGGAGGATATGCTGATAACAACAGTCTTCCTCGTACCAGAGGTGAAGGAAGAGGGAGAGGGGGAGTAATTACATGCTTCACATGCAAAAAGAATGGGCACAGGTCGTTCGAGTGTCCAAAGAAAAAGAAAGAAACTGGAGAGACTCACATCGTCGAGGCACAAAGGTGAGATATTGAGGAAAAATATGCTAAAGGCGGAAGATCAGTGGTGATGCGGAAGGTTCTTTTGATGCCAGAGAAGGAGATGGAGAATTCAGTGCAGAGGAACAATCTTTTTAGGACTACTTGCAAGACCAAGGATAGAGCATGCAAGGTCATCGTGGACAGCGCTAGCACGGATAATCTCGTCTCAACCGAGATGGTAGAGAAGCCGGAGCTGGAGACGACTGATCACCCAAGTCCATACAAAGTTTCATGGCTACAGAAGGGACATCAGGTAAATGTCACTAAACAATGTTTAGTTGAATTCAAAATAGGAGGATATAATGATAAAATACTCTCTGATGTTATTCCTATGGATGTTTTTCACCTATTGTTGGGTAGACCATGGCAGTATGATAGAAATGTGATTCATGATGGGAGGATGAACACATACACCCTGGAGAAGAATGGGAGAACCCACATGTTGAATCCAATTGAGGATAAGGAGGCGAAACCAGAAGTAAGAAACACAATACTTCTCATGAGTGAGAAGGAAATTCTTACAGAATTTAAGAGGAAGGAGGATCCACAATTCTTTGTGGTCATAAAACCGAGAATTATTCTGACTAGCACAAGAGTGGATGATTTTCCAGGAGAACTTCAGGAACTGCTGGAAGAGTTCGTTGATATTGTAGTGGACGAACTACCTCATTCATTGCCACCGATGAGAAGTGTAAGTCATCACATTGATCTCATAATAGGAGCTAGTTTACCAAACAAAGCCACATACAGATTGATGTCGCAGGAGAATGACGAAGTTAAAAGACAGGTCCAGGAGTTGTTGGGCAAAGGTTTGGTCAGGGAAATATTGAGTCCATGTGTTGTTTCGACAATACTCAGTCCGAAGAAAGACAGACGCTGGAGGATGCGCACTGATTCAAGGGAGATTAACAAGATAACTATCAGGTATAGATTTTCATTGTCTAGGATGGATGATCTGATGGATTGCTTAAGTGGAGAAAGATTTTTTTCAAAGGTAGATTTGAAGAGTGGATATCACTAGATTCATATGAGAGAAGGTGATGAATGAAAAACAACATTCAAAACAGACGAAGGTTTGTATGAATGGCTTGTCATGCCGTTTGGCTTGACGAATGCGTTGAGTACCTTTATGAGGTTGATGAATGAAGTCCTGAAGGATTTCATCAAGAAATTTGTCATTGTGTATCTGGATGACATATTGGTTTTCAACAAGACAAAGACTGAACATCTGAAGCATTTAGCCATTGTGATGAAGAGATTACAGCAGGAAAATCTGCTGATAAACATAAAGAAGTCCTCATTCATGAAGACAAAACTCATTTACTTGGGATTTGTTATCTCAGCAAATGAATTGAGGATGGATCCAGATAAGGTGGAAGTAATAAAAAATTGGCCATCACCGAGGAACATATTTGAGGTGAGAAGTTTTCATGGTTTGGCTAGTTTCTATTGAAAATTCATCAGGAATTTCAGTGGAATTAGCGCAGCAATGATGGATACAGTGAAGAAAAAACATAAATCTTTTCACTGGACTGATGAGGCTGAGAAAAGTTTCAATTTGTTGAAACGAAAGATTACGGAACAACCAATTCTGGTGTTGTTGTATTTTAAAAAGACACTCCAGGTAAAATGTGATGCAAGTGGGTTTGCCATAGGAGTATTATTAAGTCAGGAGGACAAACCGATTGCATATTTTAGTGAAAAGATGAATGAGGAAAAATAAAAATACTCCACGTATGATAAGGAATTTTATGCCATCATACAGGCATTGAAGAAATGGAGGCACTATTTGATTCCAAATGAATTTGTTTTATATAGTGATAACCATGCATTACAATTTGTGACTCAACAAGAGAAATTGAATGAGAGGCATGTTAAGTGGGTTGAATACATGCAAAATTTCACTTTTGTGATAAAATATATTTCTGGTACTACTAACAAAGTTGATGATGCTTTGAACAGGAAGTGTTTGATGTTGCAGGAGTTCAAAGTCTGGATGTTAGGCTTCGATGATCTCAGAGACATGTACACAGATGATTCGGACTTTAAGGAGGCGTATGAAGCAGCTAAGAATCATGTTCTTAGAGATAGAAGCCCTTGGACAGACTATATGATCCAAGATGGATTATTGTTCAGAGGAAATTTGTTGTGTATTCCAAATTGCTCCATGAGGGAGAATCTGTTAAAGGAGAAGCACAACAGAGGATTGGCCAGACACTTTGTTCATGGAAAGAAATTTGAAAAGCTAAGTGAGTCATACTTTTGGCCAGGGATGCAAGCGCATGTCAAGAGATTTGTTGACAGATGCTGGATTTGCCAACATTCAAAAGGAAGGAAACGGAATGTGGGATTTTATCAGCCATTCCCCATACCAGACAAGCCGTGGGATGAAATTAGAATGGATTTCATATTGGGATTGCAAAGGACATAAAGAGGATTTGATTCGATCTTTGTGGTAGTGGATAGATTTTCCAAGATGGCACATTTTATCCCATGTCAGAAAACCAGTGATGCGACACACATCACGAATCTGTTTTTCAAAGAAGTCGTTCGACTTCACGGCTTACCAAGGAGTATTGTTTTAGATAGAGATACAAAGTTCTTAGGGCACTTTTGGAGGACATTATGGAAGAATCTAGGGAATAACTTGTTGTTTAGTTCAGCTTATCATCCTCAGACGGATGGACAAACAGAAGTGGTGAAAAAAAGTCTGGGAGACTTGCTGAGAAGCTTGGTGACAGAGCACCATAGCAGTTGGGCCAATATATTTCCACAGGAAGAGTTTGCTTACAATGACTCTGTTAACAGGATCATAGGGCAGAGTCCATTCCAGATTGTATATGACACAAAACCGAGAGGAGTTTCTGAATTGAGAGATTCAGAACAGACTGCTACTAGGAGCGCTAGTGCAAAAGAATTTGCTGAAGCAATGAAAGAACTTCGCAGCCAGGTGAAGGAGCGGTTGCTGAAATCAAGACAAGAATATAAGCGCAGAGCCGATCAACATAGAAGACAACTTCAGTTCGAGGTTGGTGATTTGGTTCTGGCACATCTGAGGAAGGAAAGGTTCTCGAGAGGGACGTATAATAAATTGAAGATGAAGAAAATTGGACCATGCAAGGTCTTGAAGAAAATGGGACAGAATGCTTACGAGATTGAATTACCGGATGGGATCGGAATATCTTTGATATTCAATGTCTCGGATTTATACCCATACAACCTTGAGGAAGCAGGAACAAGTGGTGAACAACTAGAGGTTCAGTGGAAGAAGTAGATGTCAGTTGCAGAGAAGCCATAGATGGAACAAATACTGGATAAACGAGTGGGTAAGAAAACCAGAAGGAAAGAATATTTTGAATATTTGGTCAAGTGGAAGGGCCATCCAGTTGAAGATGGAAGCTGGGAGACTGAAACAGAGATCCTGAAGCATAGACATACCATGCAGGAGCTCATGGGCAGGAGCCCATGCAAATTTTCAAGTGAGGGAGTATGATACAGGAGCATCTCCCAAGACAAGCGAGCCAGCGCAAAAGACAAAGGATAGTTGGGCACACGCCAGCCCAAAATTTTGAAATTTCCCTTGAAGTTGATGCGCCAAGCATAAATGAGATCATTTAATGAAGGTGCCTTGGTATAATGTATTCAGACCTTGAGTGCCCCGCTCTCGTCTGAAGTAGATGGAGGCATTTATATTAATAAATGTAAGTAGGTAGAATTGAATACTAGATTAGACAGTTTTAGAATAAAGGAGGGAAAACAGATATAGACACCCTCATTGTGCATTATAAAATAATTCAGGATGAATTAGAAGACTCAAGAGCATAGAGAAGAGAAGGAGAGAACTGTGTAGAAGAACACCCATGTACAGTCATTTGGATTAATGGAAGAGTTTAATTCAAATTCATGGAGTTGTGTTTTTTCTCTGTGTATGTGTGTTGAATGATATGTTCATGAGTATTTACTTCATGTTATGCATTTGATATTATGTTGTATATATGATTTCATGTGTTGAGATTGAAATCTGAAAGGAAATAGAAGGAATGAGTTTCAATTGTTTCACCATTTGAGCAAGGATTCCTGCAAGGAGTGCAGTTGAAGTCGTCTGCAATGAGTGCGTTGACAGAAGGCTCGGATAGTTTAATTCTTGTTCTCATTCATCCAAAAGTGAATTTGGGTTATAGGGGCCATGCAAGGAGTGTGCAGGCCAAGTGAAGTCTCAATCGTGAATCTGAGCGAAGTATTGAAGGACTATTGTTGTAGGTGTGCGCAGAGTCAAAGGAAATCAACACTTGGAAGTGTTTGAGAACTACCGCAAGGAGTGTGTGCAAAGAACCTCTTTGAGGTTGGAAGTGTAAGAAATCTCAGGAGGGATAAGGATTTCAAATCCGTTGAGAAGAAGCACAAAGAGTCTTTGCATAAAGAGATTGAATAGGCATTGCAAAGCTACGTGCAAAAAAGACCAATATTTTATAGAGAAATATTGTCTTCACTCGTAGAAGATATCCAAGAGGGAGGTGGACGGTTAGAATCTTGCAGAGGAGATTGACAAAACCTGTCAACCACTGGATCTACCAAAGGAGCGCATCGAAGATCGGGGATCGGTGATCCAAGTTACCAAAACGTCACTAGTGTCAAGAACCCGATAACGGGAACCCCAATCACAAAGAAAAGGGGGTAGCATTGATTTCCCAATTGTTAAGGGAGGTCAGTTGGAGAGTTGTTGTGGGTGTGGAAAATTCCCGATAGGGAATTAGAAGAGATTTCAGTTCTTCGTGCTGAGTAAGAAGAGAAGGTCCTGTGAGCGGACGTTCCCTGGGTGGTGTGCCTACGTCAGGAAGGGAACTAAACTCTATCCTAGGTTCACGGGACCTTTCAATATTGTTGAGAGAAAGGGGCCTGTGGCCTATCGATTAGCCTTGCCTGATTCTTTGAGGTGTATGTGCGATGTTTTTCATGTATCTATTTTGAGACCTTATATTAGTGATCCTACACATGTTATTGACATGAGTTCCTTGTAGATATCGAATGAGGGGCCGTTGATGATTGAGCCAGTCTACATCTTGGATCATCGCATTCGACAGCCACGACGTCGAATGATATATCAGGTCAAGTTCCAGTAGGACAATTATAGTCTACACTCGACGACCTGGGAGGACGCATATGATATGCACTAGTAGTTTCCATTTTTTTTTGATAGATAGACATATGATACCATGATACACTTTATTTTGGCATTTATACTATAAAACTTCCGGAAGAAGTTTCGACCAAGAGAGGGTGTATGTAACATCCCACTCTGGCACACTGAGAGAACGTATTCTTTGAGGACACTTGCTCACAAGTGATCCGGATTATTATGCTATTAAAACTTTTGATTTTGATTATGAGGCGTTATGGGTTGATGACATGTTGTTTTAATGCTTTAAAATAGATAGGTTCTATTGACTCGGTTTTACTGAGTGTGCAGGATTATGGACCTAGAGGATGTTGAGGCATCGATGGAACCCCTTGGAATCTGGATCGAGTCAGGGAGTGTACCTTTGGTGTTTGATTCTTTTACTATGATTTTAGTGCATATGATTAGATGATATGATATGGATATGTTCTGACAGGATTTGTTGATGATGTAGGTTGACGATAACTTGCTGACTAGACTCACATGTGGAGTAAAGGGGTCACGCACGACTACTAGAGATGATGAGAGAGAGGCGTGGACAATAGCCCTGCCACAACCTACTAGCGCTCCCATCGTGGCTCAAACTGTAGTTTAATGATTACCTGGTTTGAGAGGACCCACGATTCCATGAGGGAAGACTGTGACAGTCGCTCACGATGATTCTAAGGGGCATGCAATGAGGCGGGGGCCTTATTCCTTAGAGACCCTTAGTCTCCCACAATTTCACCTGGCGGAGTATTGACCCCAGGGGTTATTGATATCTACCAAGTCAACCAAGAGGCGAGTGACACCCTTGGAGCACATGGTGCATCCTGAAGGGAACC
The DNA here is from genome assembly GCA_009831015.1 of Picea engelmannii. Taxonomy (NCBI): domain Eukaryota; kingdom Viridiplantae; phylum Streptophyta; class Pinopsida; order Pinales; family Pinaceae; genus Picea; species Picea engelmannii. The sequence goes on along the minus strand of ML825995.1, from coordinate 138,039 downwards.
TCGCGCAATAATAATGGAGAGAGGCGAGTGGCACCCTTGGAGCACATAGTCCGTTCTGAAGGGCACATCACGCAAGGGAAAAATGAGTCGAGTGGCACCCTTGGAACACCTAGTGCGTATTGAAGGGCACGTCACATTGTTGTTGATAGAGGAATGAACATAGATGGCCTTAGGTTGAATAACGTGTTAAGTGTTTTTAAAACAAATTCCTTAATTAAATGTCACCCAATACTAAAATTTAAGGCCTGTGTCTAAACTATGCTAGTGGTAAAATTTTATCTCTCTGTAAAATAATAATAATAATAAAAATAAAAACCACATGAACAATAATTATGATCTTCATTAAATCTTCTAACATGAAGAGAGTAAGAAATAAATTGTTTCCAAAAAACAACTGTGGGATTAAAATCTAGAAAGGAAATTGATTGTTTTATTACCTTAATAAATTAAAATATACTAATTAAATAAGAAAAGGGGTTAATTTCCACACCTGCCTTTTTGAGTTCTAATGAAAAAGGGGAAAGAGGGAAAATAAAAAAAATTAGGAAACTAGGGAAAAGAGGTAACATAAAAAGGGAAAAAGGGGAAACTTAAGGGAAAAAGTGGAAAGTCAACTTAGTAAAGAATCTACCATTTAAGAGCTTTCTAATTTTAAACTGAATTAACGATTTCATAATAGAGAAAGCCTTTAAAACCTATGAGGTAATTTGGGGATACCTAGGAGTGATTCTAGGAGTAACTCTAGGTGGGTGAGGGAAATAAAGATAATTACTTAATTAAATAAATTAATTTATGGAGGAATGTAGGGGATGTGGGACACTTGTACGGAGAGGAATTTTTAGGAATTTATTTTTAAAACTTTAATGAAATGAGATTTTAGGAAAGAAAGGAAGTTCAAAACTCTATAAAAGGAAGGAAGAAGAAGGATGAAGGATCATCTTCTATCTGTGTAACGTTACGCTGCAGAAATATCGACTTGACTGATTTACTTGTGGGAGTTGGGATACCCAACTCGGAGAGAAGTGGTAGCTCGGCCTTGCGAGGCGAGTTGGGAGCTAGTCGAAATCTCTGGATAGTGTGTGTGGTCCCTTTGTAGCTTGGGGGGCTAAGGGGAAAGAAGAGTACCCCTAGCATTGGCTGGGAGGTACCGGTGAAGTCTCAACAGTAAGCGAGCAGGAGTTGGATGGAGAGTGTGGTCATCATTCAAAACGAGTGAATAGGAAACAATACTCTCCTTTCATTTTGTATAGTATATGATGTAGGTTTTATGCTTGGATTTGCTTATTTAATGGAAATGTAAAATGATGTTCTTTTTAAAATTGATGACTGAAATCTTCCTTAGCCTAGCTCGATGGTTGATCACTTTCATGGCCTTTGTTGTCCTGCATGTCGTGACCGCCCTGTGGTGTTGATTGTGACCTTGAGGTTGTGTAGCCTTCGTCCTTAGCTCACGAGTTCTCATTTGAGCAGTCGGTCACGATCTTGATCTACGGTCATCGCCTTAGCGTTAAAATACCTATGGATTTCAACGCCCTACTTTTCTATGCAAGGATGATGAAGTGAAGGATGAACCTATCATTTGTCTACCACTGTTGTTGTCCTTGGCTGATTGTTGTCTTGTGCCTTGAGGTGGATATTCAACCCTACGATTTTTTGATTGATGATGAGAGATTACCTTTTTCTTCTCCGTGTATTAATGAATTGTAGAGTGATTACATTTTTATCTTTCTATGATGTTGAATCGATCCAAAATGTCTCCATTTTATATTGGATGGTCTATCTTCTCTTTACATCTTACAAAAAATCGTGTTATTCTTTTATTTCCTAGGATGTTTGTACATCGATATGCTTTTATATTATTGATAGCATGTAATTCCCCGTTTGGTGCGGTTTTGTTATATTTGGTATCCTGCCATTCGAAAAACATTTTAAATTTTCCTGTCTGCATTTTTTTTTATATATATTGGCATCCCAGCTGGGGAAAAACGTATTACTTAACCCTGCAATTCCTGAATTTGATGGTAAAGTTTTGTTTTATTAAGGCTACGTTTTGGCCACTGGTGTGACTGTGCCTTGCCCTTCGTAGCGCTGTCGTTTTACCCTTTTTTTTAACTGGAAAGTTGCTGAGTAAATTTTCGCTGAGTAAGGTTGCCTTCACAGGGAGACTTCAATTGCTAAGCATCACCATATTTCACACAAGTTCTAGGTCCAAGTTTAAATATTCTCCCTTGGGGAGTTTTAGTTTTGTGTCTACCGAAAAGCATTACCGTGCCTTACACCACTTGGTGAATGTTGAAGTGAGTTGTGTATTATCGTGTCTAACTTGGTAGACATTCGTAGCCAAGCCCACTTGAACATTGGTCAGTCTGTAAAGTTCCCAACGACAACTCACGATCTCATTACGATTTTGTTAACCCTAAAGTGTCACCTAAAGCTTAAATCAGAGCGACCTTCAGAACCATTGAAAATCTGAGAATCATCTCTTTTTCTGCTGTAAATGTCAATCTTATTCATTGGAATACCACGGATTGCTTCGTAGGGAAGAAAGGAAAAAGGGAAAAACAATCAAGTCCTTCACCTTAAGACTTGTAGCTTTCGAAATGTGCCAGATAAGTCCCCTTCTAATAAAATTTAGCTCAGACTGTAACCTTAAGTTTTAGAGGGTGCCTCCTTTCCTTGAATGAAGCTTGTCCCAGTTGTTATATTTTGCAATGTCTGTGATTGATAGAGGTATTTGTTTGTCAGCAGGTGAAGATTTGTTTTGGGGTAAATCTATGGTGTGAAATGAAGCCCTTCGATTGGAAGAAACATCGGAGCAGAATTTACACTTCAACAATCTTATTCTCTTAAGTACCATTTCGTTTTTCTTTTAACGCATTTCCTATTTCCTTCACTACTACGCGGATCGCGATTGACGAGAACCTTGTTATTTTTCACACAATAATGGCACACAGCAATAACACTGTTCGCACAATGTTACACAATCTTTTTAATAGCTTTCCTGGATAGCGATATTGGATTTTGGGTAGTGATACATCTGGAGGCAGCGATATAATTTAGATAGCATTTTTCTTGACTAAATTAGCGTTTTATTTACAGTGTGTACTAATCATGTCTTACCAGAGAAAAATACCACCTTCTCCCTTGTGATTGGCCCTCTATACCACACAGACAWATTCAGAAGAGGAATTAGTATATATGATTTATGAAATAGCTTCCTTTAGATCTTCAGAATCATGGATGTCTTTTGGAATTGTGCTCCTAAAAACATTAGTGGAGATGTTCGCAAGTCTCCATAAAAAAAAAAAACCCAAATCTCTAGAATGCAAGACACAAAACAAGTAAAGCTGACATTTCAGATTCACAAGAGAAGGCTCATATGGAGGGTAAACCAACTTATTTGACAGTTTGAACGTGAAGGATTGAAAAATTCAAGGGAAGCTTATGCAAGGCTTCTGAGCTTCGACAACTCAGGAACTCACATACAAAATGAAAACAAAATTATGAATAAAGTTTGTATATCAACGAGCTATTATAATATCAAATGTCTTTAATAATAAAATAAGTCTATGGATGATCAAACTTATATTGCACAAATAACACTCCCACGAAAATTCAGTCAAGAGTTTCTCAAAGCATCCAATTAATAAAATTATTGCTCAATAAAATATGCTTCACAATAATTGAAGTTTGTGATACAATTTTCTAAGTTCAATTAGGTATGAAGTCTAACACTTGTACAACATTACATGGGTATTATTTTCTTTGGGAAGACTTAAGATCTCATTCAAAATGCATTTATAATTTAGTTTATAAATGCTTTTTACTATTTAGTTTATAATGCTTTATACTCAGATAGATTTATAATTTTTTTATTTTTTTTTGCCGAATTGTATACTCGATAATCCAATATAGCGGTTGGCTCATGCTAACCTGTTAATAAAGCCTTGTTATTATTCAATTACCATAATTGATTATATCGATTAAATCAGTGCGCTTAATTACAGGTTTTAAAGGTTGATATCCTTTTAGTATCAAGAATTGTTGTGCTCAATTTATTCCTTTAGGTAATAATCATATCGTGTGGGCATATGTTAAATATGCCTCAATCCATTGGAAGATATTTTATTCCTTTTTTCTCTATTCAAGGACCCGGGACTGAACTCGATTAATGTAATTGTATTCATGCCTTAATCAATTCTCTTAGCTTGGTGGCTTAGGGTCATCCCACCCCTTTTTACCTAAACTTAGATGGTCCCACCTTATCAAATTAATACCCCGCAAGAAGGATGTTGAGAGTTTATTTTCCAGGTACACTATTGTTTAGCATAAGAATTTTAGTGGGGTCATATTGCCGGATATTAATGTGTGATAAGTGTTGGCATTTTTGTCGTGCCCCATTTATGGAAAGTTTCTTTGGCGCTTCATTCCTCGTTTCAATGATTGACTTAGTTAATGTTTTGGTTGCACGAATGAATTGTATTGTATTACTGTTGGTTTAGATCTTAGATTTCTTGTGCCTCAAGCAATGGAAAACGTTAGTGCCTTGGTTTTAATTTGGCCCCTAGGTGTTGATGTGCGGAGGATGTCATCCTTAAAGTGCGTTTTGTTTTTCCTAATGCAAAGGAGCATGTGTTTAAAAAAAAAATTGTGTCTTCTTCATCGTAGATCCAATGAAGGGGATTGTTCCAAAATTCCACTTGCAATCTCAGAGGAGATGGAATCAAATGAAACTAAAGTGTCATTTGATGGTGATAGACTTTATGATCTTGTTAGAGAATGCAATTTTTATGTTTCAATTGTTTCAAAATATATATTTTTATATATTTAAACAACTTTTACATGTACTTGTGAGTTGGATATATAAAATTTATATGTAGTATATGAGTTTAATGGCGCATGCATGAGTTCTAGTCTAACACGAACTTCTTGTTGGAACATATCGAATTATTTGTAGGAGATGTTTTTGTCGTGGTTGCACTTGTAGACAACACTAAAAACATGAAATATTATTTGATCGATGCACATAACAAGAGATGACGATATTAGAATATTTTTATGATAACAGTTTTATATATGAAAGAGGATCCATCGTATTGAAAGACTGGTTTTTTAAAGAAAATCATCAAACCGATAGCCATGTTCACTTTCAAGACTATCAGTTGGATGTCATAAGTTATCAATACAGTCATTTGGTATGTGCAGCGTGTATAAAGTTAATATAAGTTCAATGAAGAAAAAAAAACAAAATTTAGAAAATGGAAAATGTCAAAAGTCGATCATGAACAAATAACTGAAGATGGCATACCATTACAATTTCTTTAAACATGTGACATACATTCCAAAATTTTATGTTTTGCATTTAAATTGAGACCTACATAACCCTATATAGATTTGGGATTTACGCTCACACATGAGATCTAGGATTCTTGAATCATCTAGTTTAGTTTACTTTCATGGTCCATTCAAATAAGGAACTAGATTTTTGATGAATTATAAAATTTACCGATCCTTATTTACAATTGTTTTCATAAAACTAGATATAAATTGGTCAATTCAAAATTATTGAATATTCAAAATTATAAAGTGTTAGAATATGACCTCTATGAATGTAGAATGAGAGTAAGAACAAAATAAATATTCTATCCCTCTACATGTAATTACTCAAAAATTAAAGACACCTTACATGTAATTCCTCAAAACTTGAAGATCCCTTGGATGTAATTGCAACGCTAGTTGCAGTTACAGTGCCAGTTGTAGCAACAGTTGTAGTGCGAGTTCCAACACCAGTTCTATTAAAAGTTTATGTGAGAAGGAGAGTATAATGAGGAGACATTTTCATATCATGGATCACATCTCCCTATGAGTATGAGGAGCAGAACCATGATAAAGGAGACATAATAATTGCACCTTTCTAGTTTTAAAGTGATAGAGGATATATAAGAAACATAGGAGAGGATTTGGAGACCACTCTGAAATATCTATGGAACGTAAGAGTATAATTCAAACCCCACTTGATGTGAAAAATTAATTTTATGGTAAATTGTATAGTAAAATTTATTTTAGGGTAAAAATAAATGAGGAGAATGAGGAAATTTCTCCAACTCATGAGAGGTATATAAAAAATACCTAAGTATTCATGAAAATTGATAGTGTTTGAGGTCTATTAAAAAATATCACCTTTGTGAAAATAATTAGATTTGGGGGACTTTATTAAAAAAATCCCAATTTACTGGAAATAAACAATTTGAATGGTTTTTGTTGGGATTGAGATAACTTTCAAAGTGGGTTTTTCCTTCTTCTAAGTATTTTCCTATAGAAACAAAATATTCTTTGTCATTGGATGTTCTATTGTTTGATTATATATCCATTAAGAGATGAAAATATTGATATGGTAATAAGACATTAATTAAAAATTTAATGGTGTTTTGTTAAATTCATAAAAGTATGTACTAATGTAGCTTGCACTGGGATTCAAGTATCAAAATAGACATGATATTAATCCTTCAAGCATATGTTAGGACTTCTCCTATATTATGTAATATTTAAGCATGATGTAATGAGTCTTAGGGATTTAATATTTATGCATGATGTAATGAGCCTTGGTTAGATTTCTCTTTCTGTCTCTAGTAGATCTAGCAGTAGATACAGTAGATTAGATAACATATGATCCACCAGCAACATAAGTAGCAGGGGTATAGGCCGTTTTCATGTCCCATTGATTATTATAGCGAAGACATTCCTTTCCCATCAAAGGCCTAGATAATACTTCTGGTTCTTCGCCCGATGCGGGTGAGCACTCCGTTCCTTTATTTGTATCGGAAATCTTAAGTTATATCCTTTCTTTGGATGGGTGTCAGTGAACTTGTACTATGGCCCTTGCCCCATTTAAGTCACTCAATCTACTAAAATTGTATCCTACTGTAGCCTCCATCCTACTGAAGATGTAGTTCTACCCCTTATTTTATGTCACTAGGGCCTAAAAGTAAACTTCATTAGACAAAAAAATTCCCTATACCTAATTTCTCTACCCATAATATAGGTGTGTTCCTTATGTAATGAGCCTTAGGGATTTGATATTTATGCATGAGCCTTAGGTGTTAGCACAGGAATTTGCACTAGAAAATTTGTTTATTTTTAAGGTCTATTTTACATCACTCGTGAATTAGGAGATTCTGCAGCGCCAGCTTCCTAAAGCACCAAGTTTCAACATTTTTTATGAAGCAAGAGCACTTGATCCTGCATATGAGTCCAATAATGTATATTCATTCATTTCCATCATTACATTTTTTTCATGCTAAGGGATTTCAAATTTCTCCTATCTCAACATTGCAAAAATTAGAATTTTCAGATAGGCGCTATGAAATGTGTTGTGGAATGTGTTGCAAAAATTATGTTGTAGGGATGTTGAACTAGTATTTTTGACCAGTTGACTTCCATGAGGATTTTTGGGTGAAACGGGATGAATTTTATAAACACAAAGGAGGTTATTGTCAATCAAGGACCTAATAACATTAATCTCTTTCATTTTTCACATAGGTGTCAGGGATTGGGATATTCAAAGGAATATTTGAGACATATTTTTTCAGTTCTCATGATTTACTGTTTGGGACATGTTTTTGCGAAATGTATTATGGAAATATGGAGATGAATTTCAAGAAACCGGGAGAGGTTTTTCTTCAGAACAATATCATATGAAAAAAATGTTTTCATATTTTACATAGTTGTTATAGGTTGAGAATTACAAGTGTCATTTTGAAGCCTACTTTTTAGAATTTCCCCACCTAAATAGTAGGAAATCAGTTAAAACGTGTCCTTCTGTGTTTGTAACTATTTCTATTTTGGGAAAGGGGTTGAATTTAGAATTGGTGAGATGGAAAGGACCTATAGTGATATATATTTCATGGTACAAGAGTAGAGAAGGTTTATAAATAGATAAGGGAGGGGGCAGAGTAATAGAAATAAAACTGTTTTGTTTTTGAAGCTTTGTATACCTCACTAAAGAGCATGTATTTCAATTGATGTTGCTAATACTTATCTGGAAGAGAGTTATTTCCTTTTTCTTCTATTTTTTGGTTCTGTGTGAAGGATTCATGTTATTGTTTTTATGCAGCAAAGGATTTCACTGTGTGAAGACATCACCATAAACTTCTTTTAATTCCTGAAGTAGAAGGATCTTTATTTCTATAATTTTCTTGAGGGATTAGTCAGTTGGACCATATGTACACATGCACAATTCTCTTTATGTTTCTTCATCATTCTTCTTTCCAAAAAATTTCTTGTTGTTTTGCATATTTGGATTAGAGTTTCTCTATGGGAACATGGTCTGATGTAGGCATCATTGGCATTGATGAAAAAAATTAATTATCTCCCTGTCACCTTTCAAAAACAAACTTGTTGTTACATTTTACTGATGGTCTCTAGGCTTTCTCCCCGGAGTCTCGGAGCAACTCCTTCTGCTAACATTAGGGATGCAATATTTATGCATGGTGTATTTAAGCATAATTCTTTATAAAATGAAGGGTTCTGAAATTGTGTATTGGTTTTCAAAAGTACAAATTTCAATCTCAAAAGTATTAATTTTGAGTAATTTTGAATCTAGAAAGTGTTAATATTAAACTCCAAAAGTCTCAATTTCAATTTTTTTGTGAACTTTGATTCCAAAAATGTAAATTCTATTGCTTCATTCCATACCTCTTTTTCATATGGACATTGTAAAAATAAATGGTTTACTAATTCTCCATCCTTTTTACACATTATACGCCATGTTGGTTGATCCACGTGGATAGCGGTGGCCACCGACCTATTCCAACAGGATCCTCTTGTTCATTTTTAGTTCAACACGTTCTTATGTACTTCGTTGTGATTGTGGGTTATACACTTCTGGGGATGTTTGAATCCATACACATATTCCAAGTTGATAATCGTGGTCTCTCACCTAATCCAACTGCATTATTTTGTATGTTTTCATGTCAGTACATATTGTTGTACTTCTAGGGCTATTTTGGATCCCCAAACAATGTTTGTTTTTGCTCTCCAAAGTAAAATTGTAGACATAGTCAGAGTTTGATAATGTAATATGTATATCTCTAAAATAACTTTACAATGGGCTATCATGAACCTACAATAGAGGTCGTATGAAAAATTTACGACCCCGAGAAGTTCGCGTACCAACTTACCCATAGGGTCCCACATGACGTTTGGCATTTCACCTTCTAGGGTTAGGTTTTTGGAGGTCTAGGGTTTTTTTATTCATTAGTAATATCAAAAATGACTTTGGATCCTCAGTTTAATCATTCTTCTCATATGGATGCTCATAGAAGCCATGTCTCTTCTCAGAGATAGCTACCACCATTCGAGCATGTGTTTCATTTCTACAGTTTTAAAATTCCATCCTATTTCATTTATTCATTAGAAGATATTGTTCACTGGATATATGTGTTGTTCTTTGTATATCTGTGTTTATTGTATTCATTCTATTAACTAGTTTGTTCCGCTCCTAAATCTGGTTCATTGGCCCATGACATTTTTGTTTTTTACCATTATCCTAATTAAGGGTTTTTTTAGACATCCTAAAAAGTGTCAATTTTAATTATGAAATTGTGAATTTTAATTCCAAAAGTGTTGATATATTAAATTTGTACAATGTGCACTTAGATTTCAATATCTTGAATCAAATTATTTTCTAATGTATATATTAAATCTAAATATAAGATTAATATAATGAATAATTTATGTTTATATTTCAATGCATAATATCACTATGATAGACATTGATAAATGTATCAGTATTGAAAAGATGCAAACAAATAATTTAAAATAAGTGTTGATGATAGTCATTGCATTGTAGAGCTGTACTTTTTCAAATCATTTTAAGGAAACATACAACAAGATTCCATATAAACAAAATGATAACCATGAGGTAGTGTGTGTTAACAATTCCCTCACCTTAGCTGAAAACACTATAGCTTGTTTATTATAGAAAAATTATTCACAAAACCAATATCAAAAGCCAGAAGAAAAGAGATGAATTTTCCTTTAACACATTTCCCTCATGCAATAGTTATTAATTAAAATAAGTAAAATCATTTTGTAAAAATCAATCGAAAACTGAACTCAATGAAATATTTAAATTTTGTAGGCGATATGGCTCTAATATCATATTAGGGAATACGGAAATGATGCAGCTACAACTTGCATAAAACGAACAAATGTGTATGATGAACCTAACACTACTTATATTCTACACATTAAACATACTTAAATATATACAAAAATTAGATAGCTAATATATTCCCTTGGACTATGAACCCTTCAACTTATAAAAATATCTACAAATAGAATGGAAACTATGATGATGATATGTTTGACTATTCGACCATATTTGCAAATCAAACAAAATTGAAATTATGAGCTACTTGACAAATGTGTATGATGAACCTAATACTACTTATATTCTACACATTAAACATACTTAAATATATACAAAAAATAGATAGATGAAATATTCCCTTGGACTATGAACCCTTCAACTTATCAAAATATCTACAAATAGAAGGGAAACTATAATGATTATATGTTTGACTATTCAACCATATTTGCAAATCAGAAATTATAAGCTACTTGAAAAATGTGTATGATGAACCTAACACTACTTATATTCTACACATTAAACATACTTAAATATATACAAAAATTTGATAGATGAAATATTCCCTTGAACTATGAACCCTTCAACTTATAAAAATATCTACAAATAGAAGGGAAGCTATAATGATGATATGTTTGACTATTCAATCATATTTGGAAATCAAACAAAACTGAAATTATGAGTTGCTTGACTATACAATAATATTTATAAATGAAATGAAATAAAACATTTTTTTATTTCAACACACTATCATAGAACATAAATTGTCATTTCACCATCATAAACAATATAAGAGAAATCAGAGATCAGATAAAAAATTGATAATTTGAGTTCCAAATATATATATAATAAAATGTTTTCATAGTTACACAACCAAATACATTGGTTCCATGGGCATTTTAGGCTAATAGCAATAACAAAAAATAAGAGCAATTAACATTTAACTCCAAAATTATTGACTCTAATCCATCACTAAGATAGATCTCTTCATACCTATAAAAGAAAATATTTCTCAAATTTAAAATTAAAAAATTTAAAATAACATATATCTACAAATTTAAAATAAAATGTACACACAACATTTTATATAAATAAAACTAATTGTGATTAAAGAAAAATTGGCATGTACCAAAACTGTTAAGTTTCATCTTCCAACATCCATGTGCTCATTTTCTGCCAAATAATGTAAACATTTGAAACAATAAAAAAGAAAAACAATAACAGATATTATAATATATATACTTTATTAGAAAATATTTTAAAGAAATTTAGCTTTATTAAATAAGCAATGAGAAATAATAACATACACAAGCGGAGTTCCACATATCTATTATTATTTCTCTCTATTTATTATACTTTTTTGGATTTTTTTTAAACCAAACTTACATCACAAAGTTCGAAAACTTCCAAAATAGTTACTCTCCATATTAATCCATTCTTTGCATAAATATTTAATTTTCTTTTATAACCAAATGCTCTTTCAACATTGCCTACGTGATCTAAACAAAGTAATATCATATCTAGAAAAATTTTAAAGAGAAAAACTGTGTGCTCAATAACCAATTTTAGTGTTCAGAGTTAGACAACATCATAGAAATAAATTCACTTGTGTATGAAGAAAGTTAAAAAATCTCCATATTAATGCATTATTCGAGGAAAATACTTATCTCCTCTTCTTTATGGGAATAGATTTTTTCATATAATCAAATTCCATTTCAAATTAAATGACTCACAAATATCCATATTAATCCATTCTTCCAAGAAAATGCTTATATCTATGAAATTTCACAAATCTCCATATTAAAATCCATCCTTCCAAGAAAATACTTATCTGCTCTTTTTACAGTGGAATAACCGTTCTCGTATAATCTTTCATGTACATGCATAAAATAAAAATATGCACATATATTAAGTCATTCTTCAAAAAACATTTAAATATTTCATCTTTCTACATGGAATGTATTCATATTACATATAATCAAATTCTCTTTGAAATATTATTTCATCATGATCTAAACATAAGTGAGATCATGCAAGTACATAGCTTATTTGTAAACCTACAAATGTTGGTTTTTGTGGTTACTAAGAAATTAGTGAAGAGTTTGTCAATACCCCAAGAAGGAATTCACTTCGTTGTATGAAGAAAGCTCAAATATCCATATTGGGCAATTCTTGGACAAGAATGAAAGGAGTTTAATCCAAGAAAAATTAGAAACTTCCCCTTTTCTAATGTGGGATAGAGTCTATTCTCAAATAATCAAATGCTCAGATTCAAAATTATGTCTGCATCATGAGATAAACATAAACAAGGCTGGATGTACTATTTTAGATGACGATAAGATTATATAGGAGTTCTATATATTTCAAAATGATTAATCGAAGAATTGAAAATTTATATAGACACTAGTTGAGTAACCCTTCTATGAATAGGAAAGGCTTAATTAAAAATTTGATCAAACAAAAATTTGAAAAAAGTAAAAAAAAAAAAGCATATTTCACGCAAATAAACTTGAACACTTATATATAAACGACCCAGTATAAAAACAAATTAAAACTCAATTATGTGCAATGTATATACATTTACGAATCACGATGAATAGACACATCCTTATCAGGTATGGATGCATCCTCCTTAATCCCAATATCCTGCACTCTCTTCTCCACATTCTCTTCAAGCACACTCTCAAGAACTCTCTTCTCCACATTTTCCTATAACAAATTTCAAATTTGTACATTGTAAAATTAAATTTAAATGATTTTAACACATGAAATTGTGATGCACAACCCCCCTTAGGTCCTAGGGATCCTTCAACCTCTCAGTCTCGGATTTTCAAATTTGTAGATCCAAATGTATTCTTCAGGCCTTCAATAGGTCGTGAACAATTAATTCACAAACATGTGTATCCTTGATATCTCCTGTAAGTTCAGACTACTTGCAACTCCGCTCTCCATTGCTTAGCAACATCGATCCATGAGTACTAGTCTCGTGCTAGAATATTTCTCCTCTGTTACCATGGGATATAACCTTAGGTCAACCCCTTCGCCAGTTCAGCTTTGGCAATATTACAACCTCATCCTTTGTTTCTTCCTGAAACACATTTCTCTGAATTTGTGGATCTTTGCCACATGTCTCCTTGGATCTGGCGATCTAGCTTTAGTTCTGGATTTCGTGACTTTACGAAATTTCACTTAACCCAAACACCACTTCTTCATACCTATAACCCATGTATTCTCTAATCCCCTTCCACGTGTCCCCTTGCAGCCAATAGTTAAGACTCCCCTCACGATTTTGCGACTTCGGAGACACCACTTCTCAATGCTTCAAAATTCTCTGAGTTTTGAAATGTTGAAACACATCAAGGATAATTTCCTATGTAACATTTCCCATATCTGATGGTTTGGAACAATCTCAATCCCTTCTGGATGGATCTCTCTATGTTGATTCTAGGAAACCTCAAAGGACTCCTCCCTTCAAAGATTTATTTCCACTCTTCCTCATGAGCTTGTTCTCTCTCGAACATTTCTTTCCTTTGAATACCATGTTTGACACTTATTCGATTTTCATCCTATGCATGCCTTGAAACAGGTATTCCTCTACAATGCATCCATCTATGGATAGTCTTCGCTAGTCCTATGAACTTCTGAGTCAGAATACATGGTCGCGCAATCCTTGCAGACAAACTTCCTTCAAGATATGTATCCATACTTTTATGAGTCAAAATGAACTCTGTCACACACACCTTGTGGACACTATGCACTCCTTGGACACATAAGGTTCATGTTATCTCTTCTGAGATTATGAGTCGAAATAGACTTTATCAACGCAATCCTTGTGGACACTATGAAAACTTGGAATTGCTCGTCAAAGATAAACAATTGAATATTATTTAAATCTTTATAGATTCATACATTCAACCATGTAAATGCATACATAAACACAAGAACAATAAATAACAGAGAATTGAAAATAAACAGAGAGTCTACCATTCATTCATTCAGATAGACACAACAACACTAGACATTTGGGACAATGCTCCTCTGTTATATTCATTCAACTGAAATATACATGTGCTCATATACTTCTTCAACAACTTCTACAACAACTATCAACATCCCATCAACAACCTCAATTGGTAAACAATAAAAAGATTTATACAAGAGGGGATCTTCGAGTGCTTCCCTCCAAGTACTCTAGATCTATCCTATCGAATTACAAGCTATCAACTACTTAGAATTTATTACAATAAATATTTGTGACAGATAGATAAGATCGAATAGATCGAATATGTAATGCACTCAACTTCATTAAAAGAAAATACATTCTTCGATGTCCTCATGAAATTATCCATCTCCACAACATTAAATAGGTTCTTTAATTACAATTATTTTCAAAAGATTTGGGTGATATGCCTTCTCCAAAATTTAAAATTCTTCAAAATGCGCGCTAGTGCACCTATCTTTCCTCAAAATTTAAAATTCTTCAAAATACATGTCACGTGACAACCTGAATATCATCAACCACAGAATAGGATGGAATTCCCATGGTTTATTGAGTCATGGTCTTACCCAACATACCCTAACATTCAATAAATTATATATTTTTTAAGACATTTTTCTTTTAAATTAATAATTTAAATGACATTTCATTTTTCATATATAACTAAATTTGTTTTAAACATGCAATGCTACCTATGAACTCTCACCCTCTTCAAACTCTCCCAATTATAAATGGGAAAATCCTTCCTAAGTAGTGGGAGACGAAATAGGAATTTGTAAATGACAAAACTAAGAATTAAATAGGGTTCAATGTGTTCACATTAATACAAAAACATAGATTCCATGTATGTTGATTATTCAACAAGTTGTTAAGATTGAAAAACTAAATTTCTCATATGTGGATATTAGAAAACACATACCTGATTCAACCCATCCAAATTTAAACTCCTTGAATCAAGTCCAACATTTACTCGACATTCATTTAACATATGAGCACACTGAAATTAATGATGATAACAACTCAATTATTTCTAAATATACAATGATATGTATCTAGATCTATAACTACATGAAAACTATCATGAAATGCATGAAAAATTTACTAACTTTAACATATACTAATCTGATGTTCAGTTCATCATTTTGAATTAACACCTCCCAACCATTACGATTTTTTTTTCCTACTCCCGTATATATTCTATGGATATGGAATCTATCTCCTCATATGTTTTGTAAACAAAATTGGCTCGATAATTGGCGTCAACTCTCGAACAGTTCAAACCAACATCAACACCATAAAAAATGGATCCTAAATTTTCTTTGATCGCATTCCTATCCTCCTTGACAACATTATATGTAGACCACATCTCTGAATATGAGGAAAATGCTCTTGTTGGAAGAGATACCTAACATCATGGAGGCCTCTACAATGTTGCATTTTGATATGCTTATTTTCGATCACATGTTCATGATTTACTGACCCCATAATAACTGGACGGTAGGATGGTATAATCATGGTGCATGGCCATGAAAAAACATGCATAAAAGAGTCTACAAAAGTAATGTGGAACCTCATCATTTGATGAAAACTTCCCATACGCTTCCAAAAGTCTATTATAAATATGTTGTGCTATGTTGGGGTGCTTAAAATATTTCACCTTCAACATATTTCTCTTTGGCCCCTCTTTGAAATTGAACATAGAAATTTCATATTCTTTTGAAACTCTACTTTTTAGTACTTCCCATTTATAGGGGTTCATCACCTCTAGCTTTCATCTCCTCATCAAATCGATAAAACAATTATTCATTGGCGCCATATTTTGATATGCATCCATAAAGTTATAAAATGAATGCAAAACAATCTCTATGATTGGATTACTCTATCGAGGGAGATCAACATACCTCGAATCATTTTGCAGCTTGCTTTTAACACCCTAGAATTGTTCAAGAGTCACTACTTCATTATACCCTTCCCAAGGAAGCTCATCACCAACATCTGAGGGATAGGTGGACATAGGCGTGTAATCTTTTTCTTCTTGATAACTCCCCCTAAATCCGCCTTCACCCTCTTCACCAACATTGGAATCTTCATGATAATTGTAAATGTGTTAAACCTACAAAAAATAGATCTACCTACACAATAATACACACATTTTCAAAGATAATTTGAAAAAGAAAAAGAAGGAGAGAAAGAAAAGAAGAATTATCATTAACCGTAATGAATAATTTACACATGATATACTCTATATAACTCAATGAGTGCGCATTGGAGATGAATCAATGGCCCATAGTTGTGTTCTACAGTGATCTGGACACACACTAGTAGTTACAGGAGAACTTCCACCTAATCTAGTTTCTCAAGAAGTTACGAGAGTGAACTGCCACCTAACTGAGTTATCTAGTCAACTAGTCTTAATTCAACTGAATGAATAGAGAGTAGTGAGGAGTAGATCAGGAAATCAAGTATAATGTGTGACTTTGGAGATGATTCCAAGGAAAGTGTGCATTAGCTGGTGATGATTCCAATTTTAATGGTGAGAAAACCAATGAAACATCTAAACTCAACTCAACTAGTCAAACTAAAGTGTCGACTGAAAGAGAATATTCTTCAAGTGGAATATTCTTCCCTAAAATATAGGATACTAGATAATGACTAATTATGACTAATAAACAAGGAAAAAACTTAGGAAAAATAAATCCTAGGTGTGTGTCAAGTAAATCCAACACCCCCCCTCAACATCACTATGGTGAAAATAAAGAATGGGTCCCGAAAACGAGGCTATGTTAGGTATCGAAATATAAAAGATACACTGAAATAAAGTGAGGAAAGAGGGAAAACCTCATGGAAAAAACCCCACCTCAAGGTACAATGTATGTAAAAATAAGAACTACAGGTGCTAGAAAATTGTGTCCTTCAATCCAATATGACATCACAAAGAATGGAAGTTTTTCTCAGTGAAGGTCTTGGTGAAGATGCATGTCATCTATTCTACTAAAGGACATAATTGTAAATCGATGATCCCCTCCTATAATAAGTCCTGAATTTCGTGCATGTGGATCTCGATCTGCTTCGTCCACTCCCTCTGAACTAGATCTCTACATAACTTCACAGTGCTCCTGTTGTCACACCAGATGACAATCGGTCGATGAAACTGAATGCCCAACTCAGTGAGAAAATGTTGTAGCCACATAGTCTGAATGGTTATGTTAACTACCCCTTTATACTTTTCCTTCACTAAATATAGAGCAATGGAATCTTGCTTATTTCTCAACCAACATATAGACCAGGAACCAAGACTAAGTGAGTAACCAGATGTGGACTTGTTATCAGTGCTATCACCAACATAGTTAAAATTAGTAAACCCGATGAGATATAATGTAAAGTTTGTTGCATAATGAATCCCAAAGGTGATGGTTCCATTTACATATCGAAAGATACGCTTTGCATATTTCCAATGTAGCTCATGTCACTCCTTCATAAACCTAGAAACTATGCCAACTACATAGGAGAGGTTTGGTATGGATTGTGTGAGATACACAAATCTCCCCAATAGCTATCTGTATAGTGTTCTGTCAACCAGTGGAGTCTCCCCGCCATCCTCAAGTTTGACTCCTAATAGGAAAGGATTTGGAGCAAACTTGCAGTCTATCATGTGAAATGTCTCAATGAGATATCATGCATACTTGGACTAAGATAGTTTGATTCCTGATGCATCATGATTGATCTCAAGTCCAAGGATCATGAAATTATTTGATCTGATTTCCATTTTAGACGTTTACCTATTTTCATGTACGTTGAACAGAATTATAAACTTGTTGTAGTTTACTAGTGGAAATAATTTTAGTTGATTAAAGACTACTTTCACAGTATAATAGTAAGTTTCTATTATAGAAACAATGTGATATTTTTTTTATGAAGTGAACTAATAAAATGCTTGAATATTCTATCTGTAGTAGGAATAGATTGTAAATAGTAAGTTGTGGGGCAAAGCCACCGCGTGTTATATTAATTAGGACATGGACAGGATAATCTTGTGTAAAGTAACAAAGTTATCAAACAAAAAAGAAAATGAATAAGAATTTTGGAAGCCTTCGGTCTATCATAAATTCGTATGCAACCCATGTATTTCAATTTCTTTATTGTTCGCAACCAGTATGGACCAGAACCCCAAATCGGGACGAAATTCTGAAATATTTATGTAGTAATTTAACAAGTCTAATTTACAAATGGATGGAAATAGAAACACGTTAAATTTATACCAATACTAATGTTATATTCGCAACAAGTTTTCTTGTATATATTTATAAAATACCATAAGGATGAATGAAATCGGAAAATGCGATTATACACCTGCGTACTCATAAAACACATGTTACATACTACTATACTACTATGCAGGGAAATTTAAGTGAAAACGACGGTATATTTAGGAATTCTGGAAATTAAGCAAACATCCCAATAAACAAATCGAGATCTAAATTATAAAACCAGATTGGAAAAAAGAAAACTAATATGACGAATTCAGGAAAATAGGAGTACGAAACTATTTTAATTTTTTATTCACAGCTGGATAATTGAAATACATACTGACTATAGTACTTCTTAAGAAAAATGGATGTCGAGATATTACAAAGAGGCCATAACATTTTATAACCGAAGATGAAATTTGTCACTCTGGATTTTCCACCTTTCCATGGAAGTAAGAAAGAAATGGTTCGGGTTTAACCCTTTACAATTATTTTACAAGTCTAAACCGAAGTAGATTGCATCCTTTTTCAAGTACTGATTTTCAACATAAAACAAAAAAACTAGGGTTGAATCCTTACTCAACCGATATAAGAATTCGGTGCAAGAAGAATGTTACTTAATAATTATAAGAGAATTGTAACAGAACAATGATCTCCTTGTTTCTTCTAGAACCTGTAGAGTTGAGTCGTAGGGGTAAAGGGCTCAGAACTCAAATACCTTTTATGCCAAAGGGTAGGAGAGGGTATCCAAAATTTGTGTAGAATAAAACCCTGAAAACAAAAATATACCTTGTAATTAGTAACTTATTATACGAAGAAAGATAACGGAAATTACCAACAGGATAATAACTATTTAATAAACAATTTTTTTCTTTTCGAGGAAGGTACTCATATTTCGGCATACAGGTTCATTTTTTATGCCTTATCATTGATAGTTGGAGAGATGCCCGGGTCAAGGGAGGATGGTGTAGCAATCCCCTGATGGGTACCTCGCATAAGCAAGGCCCACCATTAGTGTTTTATACCCAATCTTAAAAGAACAAAACTTACAAGAGGAAAACCTTTTTTTTTTAGCAATCAACGAAATTAAATAAAATGAAATAGTCAAGAGGGATAGTATTTCTTTTACATACAGATGACACAAGACATGATTTACGAAGACCCACTTTAAACCTTACACATTGAACCGATACTATATCTAATCGTCGAAATTTGAACTTACAGAATTCAAAATGAAGTACCGCAGTCAATACAGATATTTGATAACCAGACTCGAGAGGTTAGATTTCACTTATAGTATTCTTAACATAAGGAAACTAGGATTTGAGTATCATTCGGTGAAGGAAATTAGTTCTTTCAGATTATACAAAGATTTATCATGTCAAGAGTTGAAATATTGTAAGGTATTTTCCTAGGGATTTTACAAGAACACCCTGAACAAATTTATTTATATTACTGAAACAAGAACATGTTTTAATTTCCTATGTAGGGACCAATTAGGAGTCGAAGTGCGAGTATAGATGGGTGGGCTCACCTTGTCGCAAAGAGAAAGAATAGGAAGTAGTATAGAGTGTTACGCACAGTGTTGAAACAAATCTGGTAAAGAAACTTCTTAAGCACTCGATAATGGACCTCAACGTGCAACCACATGCTAAGAATCAGAAGGAATCTCGACTGTAAGACTCAATGAAACCCTAAGTTGTCGTTCTTTGAGAAGTATGAACTAGAAAAATACACTGAGAGTAGAATGAGGAGTTGGGATGCCATGACTTCCAGGAGTGTCGAGTCGAAAATAAACAAAAAAAATAATAAAAATCTAAAATGGTTTCAGCATAAAATTTAATCTCGAAGTATCTTAGGCGTTAGCGATAACGGAAAAATGTATGTAAACTATGAAATAAAAAAACTATAAGATACAATGACCTTCAACGTAATAAACCTCCAGAGACTCTGCTCTGTTATTTAAAGATACAATATACGATTAAAAACTTACCAGGGAGATGAACTTTGTTGTTTGGTTTGTTGAGTATTGTCCTCCCAAACAATTGTTTTTCCACTCCAAAGAAATGTTACACAGAGCCCTTTTCGGAGAACCCACAATGGTGAGGAATGACTCGCCTAACCCTAAGAGGAGGATGTGCTATTAGTGTAAATTCCTAGGGTACAACATCAAATCGAGCCATGTGCTAGGGCACACTTGGCACGATGAGACTTGAGGAAGGTCATATGGAAGGGCCATCGTAACCTGTACACATGGGACCTTTCATTAAACATAGGGCAGGGATCTTAATTACCTCTGAAATTCACACCCCCACTCTTAACTACCAGAAAGGCGAGTTTAATCACAGTCCTTTCGAGAAGTGGTTAGTCGAGTCTAGTTAAGTGCTAACTGTTTCACCTCGGTTAGACTAATGTAGTTGTTTTGTTTTGATTTTGTTTAGTTAAGGATAAATGATATAGCCTCGCGCGCCAACAAAATAAATCACAGGTTGAAGGAGACTTAGGACTATACATCCTATGTGTACTTATATATCAGATAGATAACAATAGTTTTAAATACATGTTGAAGGAAGGTAAAACAACTTTTAGAGGATTACTCTGTTTAAGTTTTAATTAGTCTAGTACAAAATTGTCATCATATGACAGAGGGATTATAGCTCTATAATCAAAAGGAACATTACTACCTCTTAGCTATGAATTGATCAAATGAAATAGAATTTTTTTTTTATGTAAAAATTGAGGTACATTGCATATAGTATCAGAGTAAAGATTACAACATTGGACCTGAACAGGGCCACATTGGCTGCTTGGCATATATTTTGATTTATGCAAAACTAATAAACCTTTAATGTTACAAACAAAAAGCCCTTTCTATTTTGTGTTAATTATGGCATCTCAGGATGATGCAGAAATCAGAATTGAAGGAAATCTAGAAGAGAGGCCTCCTAGAGATTGAAGATAGAATAGTGATAGAATCTCACCTACAAGAAGTGTTGGAAACAATGAGGAATCTCATTGTTGAGTCGCAGGTTTTCAAATCCGACAATGAGAAATTGAAGAAAACACATCAAGAGAAACAAGAGATAAATGAAGTCATGTTGCATAGTATAGTGACAAAGAAAATCCCCAAGGATGATAACAATGAAGAAGAGGTTAGAAAAAGGGATTCCAAGAACTCTGGGCCTGAAGCAGAAAAAGGAGATAGTTCATCTTAAGGTACACCTTTAGTTGAGAACAGAACAAAATAAGACAGAAAGAGAAAACAAGTATACCACCTTGAAGGAGAATTTAAGAAAATTAAACCAGCTACCTTTGAAGGAGAGGAAGTTGAGGCATGGTTATTAGACATCAAAAAATATTTCTAGATATATAACTATTCAAGCAATATGAAGGTCAAAATGGCCATGTACAATCTGAAAGGAAAATCCAACATTTGGTGGCAAGATGGATAAAGGCTTAAAAGAGAAACAAATGGAATGGTCTGACTTTAAGAAATATTTCAAGAAATATTTCAAGAAATAATACTTATATGAAATTTACTATGAAAGGAAGACGAGAGAATTTTATGAGCTACGACTTGGTGAGATGTCGATGGAGGATATTATAAACAAATTCCTAGAATTACTAAGTTTCGTACCCTATATCCAGGAGGACAAGGTAAAAATCCAATGGTTCCTAAGTTGTTTACCACAGTCCTACAAGGAAAAAATTGAGTTTGAAAACTCCAAATCCTTGAGTGAAGTATTCAGGAAAGCACGAATGTTCTATGACCAATGCAAACAACAAGCAGAGTTTCCCAAAGATTGGAAGGATAAGAAACAAGACCGAATGAACCAACATAAGAGGTGATACCAGCCAAATCCTTATCGGAATGCAACAAAAATCTTTCCTAGAAAGGATTTTCACTGCAATAATCCAAGTAAGCAAGGAAATGGTAAACCAGTAAATATGGGAACAAAGAAGATTGGGGACAGTCCTCGTGAACCATTGAAGTGCTAGGAATGTGGAGAACCTCATTTGAGGAACTATCCACGTTTAAATACAACAAATAGAACGATTATTCATAATTTTCAGGAAGCCTCGACAGTGGGTGATGTGGGTAGAATCTTGCATCGGATAAATGGAGTCGTTGATGGTCGGCAAGCTGACCACCAATCCTCTGTGGTGGAAATCGAAGGTAAAATCAACAACACTCAAATTTCTATTCTAATTGATCTTGGAGCTACGTTAAGTTATATCATTGTTGGTGTAGTAGAGTCAAATAAACATAAGAGGATGAAACACACAAAATCATGGCTAGTACAATTAGCAACAAGAACTAAAAGGAAAGTGGTTGACTTTATTTTTGATTTTGAATTCAGTTTGGATGGTCAAAACATAGAAACAAATATAACTATCCTACCACTAGGATATTATGATATGATTATCAGAATGGACTGGTTGGAAAAGCACAAAGAAGTACTAGATTGTTATACAAATACACTTAATTATAAAGACAAAAGTGACACTACTAGGACAGTCCAAGGTACACAAAACCCGATATCAGTTAGACAAGTTTCAGCGATGCAATTCAAGAAATGTATGAGAAAGGGATGTTATGTTTATGCCATCCAAGTAACAAACCTCTTAGAAAAATAAGATAAACCCAACTTGGAAGACTTTGTTGTTTTATGTGAATTCAGAGACATGTTTATTAATGAAATACCTGAATTACCCCCTAGGAGGGAAATAGATTTTTCCATAGACCTTCTACCTAGTTCAACCCCTATCTCTAAAACACCTTACTAGATGAGTCTGCTAGAATTGACAAAACTAAAAATTCAGATACAGGAATTATTGGACAAAGATTGTATCAGACCGAGTGTTTCACCATGGGGAGCACAAGTCCTCTTTGTGAAGAAGAAAGACGGTACCCTAAGACTATGTATCGATTATGGACAATTGAACAAAATGATTATTAAAAACAAGTACCCCTTACCTAGGATAAACGATCTGTTTGATCAAGTAGGTGGGGAAAAGATATTTTCCAAGTTCGATTTACGATCCGGATATCATCAAGTTAGGATAAAGGATGACGATATAAACAAGACATATTTTCGAACAAGATATGGACATTACAAATTTGTGGTTATACCTTTTGGACTCACTAACATGCCAGCCACATTCATGTGATTAATGAATAGTATTTTTAGTCAATACTTGGACAAATTCGTGTTGGTTTTTATTGACGATATTCTGGTATATTCAAAAACAGAAGAAGAACACGAAGAACACTTAAGAATCGTTCTGCAAACTTTAAGGAAGCACCAACTATATGCTAAATTCGATAAGTGTGATTTTTATCAAAAGAAGATACAATACCTAGGACATGTAATATCAATAGAGGGAATTACAGTCGACCCTGAGAAAGTAAGAGCCATTATGGAATGGTCGGTACTGAAGGATGTAGAGGACATTTGGTCATTCAAGGGAATCACTGGATATTATCGCAGATTCATAGAGGGATTTTTTAAAATATCTTGCTCTATCACGACATTACAAAATAAATGGACCAAGTTTAACTCATCACAGAAGTGCAAGAAAGTTTTAATAAGTTGAAGGAATTATTAACAACTACACCCATTTTAATGGTAGCAAACCCAAATAAAGACTTCACTCTCTGTGTTGATGTGATTAAAGAAGGACTAGGTGGTGTCCTAACACAAGAAGGACATGTTATTTGTTATGAGTCTTGGAAATTAAAGGAACATGAGAGAAACTAAGTCACTCATGATTTAGAATTGGCAGCAGTAATACACACCGTGAAAATGTGGCGACACTACATAATGGGCATAAAGTTTCTACTATTGACAAATAATAGCGGGGTGAAATATTTGTTTAGCCAGACGGATATCAATGCAAGGAAAGAAAGGTGGCTAGCCTTCTTGAGTGAATTCGACTTTGAGGTAAGAGATATCAAGGGTAAGGAAAATAAAGTAGTTGATGCTTTGAGCAGAAGAGTCCGTGGGTTATTTGAAATAAATGTCAGCAGAGCAGAAAGTGATCTGGAATAGAGAATAAGGATGGCAGGTATTAGCAACAAAGACTACACTAAGATAGTGGTAGAATTACAAAAAAATACAACGAACTCAGACAAACTAGACCTAGGTATAGATAGAAATGGCCTTTTACGATTTAAAAATAGACTTTGCACACCCGATTCAGCAGAGTTAAAGATAAAAGTTTTGGACGAAGCGCATAAGAAACTGTATTCTGGTCACCCAGGATACTAGAAAATGATTACAACACTTAGGAAATTATTTTATTGGACTAATATTAAGGGCGAAATAGCAAAATACTTGGCTAGGTGCCAAGATTGCCAGCAGGTAAAGGACGAACACCATCATCCACCCGACTTATTACAACCATTACCGGTACCATAATGAAAATGGGAGACCATATCGCTAGACTTTATTACAGGTTTTCCTAAAACTCAGAAATATAATGATTATATTATGGTTGTAATCGATAAACTTAGTAATTCTTCCCACTTTATTCTTGTAAAATCTACTTTTAAACCTATAAACATCACTGAAATTTTTATGAAAGAAATTTTTAGACTGCATGGTATTCCTAAAACGATGATTTCAGATAGAGAGGTAAAATTTACATCTGCTTTTTGGAAATAATTATTTGCAGGGCTAAACACTAGCTTGAATTTTATTACGAGTTATCATCCACAAACAGATGGACAAACTGAAAGAATGAACCAAATCATGGAGGATATTCTCCTCATGTATGTAAGAACAAAACCAAGCAAGTGGGAAGACTACCTACACTTGGTAGAATTTGCATATAACAATGGGTACCAAACTTTGGCAAAGTTAATCCTTTTCGAGGTATTGTACGAAAGAAAATGTATGACTCTGATTAGCTGGGATAACCTGGTTGACAGACTCATGGTTGGACTAGAGATGCTCCAAGAAATGGATAATATGGTAAGAAAGGTACAACAAAACTTAAAGGAAGCACAGGACAGGCATAAGAGCTATGCAGAGTAGAAAAGAAGACACTTGGCATTTCAAGTGGGAGACCATGTTTATTTGAAGGTCAAAGCCCGGAAAAGTTTGTTGAAGTTAGGAAACTACACCAATATGGAACCCAGGTTTTGTGATCCCTTCGAGATACTATCTTGAATTGGACCCGTAGCATACCAACTTGCACTTCCAACTAATCTAAAAATTCATAATGTATTTCATGTTTCTTTGTTGAAAACATATGTTCATGACCCTACTCATATGATTGATTGGAACTTGGTGCAGGTGGAACTAGAAGGCGAGTTCAAGGAAGAACCCCTGCGTATTCTAGAAAAAAGAGAAATAACACTTCGGAACAGAGTCGCCGCTCAGTTAAATGTGCAATGGAAGCACTTTAGTCCTGAGGAGGCCACTTGGGAGTTGGAGGGAGATTTGCAGAAATCTCATCCAATCATGTTTTGAGGAAGGAATGAACACTAAGGAGAGCTTTTTATTGAAGGGGGAAAGAATGTGACATCCCCAAAAATAAATTATTTTTGAATTCAAAAATTGTTAGGAAAATTATTCTGCTTTTGGTAAATTCAAATTTGGAATTGTTTTTACATTTATGGCAATTTTGAATTTCGAATTTGGTAAAATTGTAATTAATTATTATGAATGTTGGTTAGAGATCTTATTTGACCCAACTAACTATTTGACTATGACACTTGTATGAAAGAAAAACATTTTATATTTATTGCAGGAGGACAAATGGAATAGCCTTGTTAAAATCAGTTGACCATGACTCCATGAGTGGGAAACATGTTGGAACTACCTCAGGGTTGATTGTTACAAGTGGAAAATCATGCATCTGGCCATTGGTAGCCCTTGAAAATCAGGGATTTAGAAATCTTCAAAAATTCCCAAGGGAGGGAAAAAGACCTAGGAAAAAATATTGTTTTGGATAAATGGCATATGTGAGGAGGCAAGACGTTGCCTAGTATGCTAGGAAGAGGAACTACTAAATACTTGTTGTTATGAACATTTATTCTTAGTGTGAGGCAAGGGAGAAGACTACTAATAGAGGAAGACATTACTGAAGAGGATATTTCAAGTTTTCCCTCATGGATTCATGGTCAGGCTAGGGGGTGAATTGGGCAAGTGATTTGGCTTCCCTATTCTACGGTTGGGAGGAACATGGTTGTTACTTTTGTTGTCCCAGTATTTATCCTGATATGTTTCTCTACATTCCTCTTATTTCATTTTTGTCAGTGAAATGATTTGATCTGATTGCCATTTTAGATGTTTACCTATTGTCATGTATGTTGGATAGAACTATAGACTTGTTATAGTTTACTAGTGGAAATAATCCAGATGATGAAAGACTGCTTTTATAGTATAATAGTAAGTTTCTATTATAGAAACAATGTGATTTATTTTTGATGAAGTGAACTGATAAAATGCTTGAATATTCTATCTGTAGTTGGAATAGATTGTAAATAGTAAATTGTGGAGCAAATCCACCGCATGTTATATTAATTAGGACATGGATAGGATAAACTTGTGTAAAGTAACAAAGTAATCAAATAAAAAATAAAACAAATACGAATTTTGGAAGCCTTTGGTCTATCATAAATTCGTATGCAGCCCATGTATTTCAATTTCTTTATTGTTTCGAACGAGTATGGACTAGAACCCCAAATCGGAATGAAATTCTGAAATATTTATGTAGTAATTTAACAAGTCTAATTTATGAATGGATGGAAATAGACAAAGGTTAAATTTCTACAAATGCTAATGTTATATTCGCAACAAGTCTTCCTGTATACAGTTATAAAATACCATAAGGACAAATGAAATTGAAAATGCGATTATACACCAGCGTACTCATAAAAGATTTGTTACATACTACTATACTACTATGCAGGGAAATTTTAGTGAAAATGACGGTATATTTAGGAATTCTAGAAATTAGACAAGCATCCCAATAAATGAATAGAGATCTAAATTATAAAACCAGATTGGAAAAAAGAAAAGTAATATGAGGAATTCAAGAAAATAGGAGTACGAAACTCTTTTAATTTTTTATTTGCAGCAGGATAATATCAATACTTATTGACTATAGTACTTCTTAATAAAAATGGATGTCGAGATATTACAAAAAGGCCATAACATTGTATAACTGAAAATTATATTCATCACTCTGGCTTTTCCATCTTTCCATGGAAGTAAGAAAGAAATGGTCAGGATTTAACCCTTTACAATTATTTTACAAGTCTAAACTGGTGTAAATTGTGTCCTTTTTCAAGTACTGAGTTTGAACATAAAACAAAAAAACTAGGGTTGAATCCTTACTCAACCGATACAGGAGTTCAGTGCAAGAAGAACGTTACTTAATAATTATAAGGGAATTGTAACAGAAAATTATCTCCTTGTTGCTTCTAGAACCTATAGAGTTGAGTCATAGGGGTAATGGGCTCATAACCCGAATACCTTTTATGTCGAAGGGAAGGAGCAGGTATCCAGAACTCGCGTAGAATAAAACCCTGAGAACAAAAACATACCCTGTAATTAGTAACATAATATATGAAGAAAGATAATGGAAATTACCAAGAGGATAATAGCTATTTAATAAACATTTTTTTTCTTTTCCAGGAAGGTACTCATCTTTCGACATACAGGCTTGATTTTTATGCCTTATCGTTGATAGCTGGAGAGATGCCCGGGTAGAGGGAGGATGGTGTAGAAATCCCTTGATGTGTACCTCACATCAACAAGGCCCACCATTAGTGTTTTATACACAATCTTAAAAGAACAAAACTTACAAGAGGAAAACCATTTTTTTTAGCAATCAACGAGATTAATTAAAATGAAATAGTTGATAGGGCTAGTCTTTCTTTAACATACAGACGACACAAGTCGTGATGTACAAAGACCCACTTTAAACCTTACACACTCAACCGATACTATATCTAACCATCAAAATTTCACCTTACAGAGTTTGAAATGCAGTACCACAGTCAATACAGAGATTTCATAACCAGACTCGAGATGCCGCATTTCACTTATAGTATTCTTCACATAAGGAAACCAGGATTTGAGTATCATTCGACGAAGGAAATTAGTCCTTTCAGATTATACACAAATTTATCCTTTCAAGGAGTTGAAATACTGTAAGGTAGTTTCCTAGGGATTATAAGAGAACACCCTTAATAGATTTCTTTATATTACTCAAACTAGAACGTGTTTTAACATCCTATGTAAGGGCTAGTTAGGAGTCAGAGTGAGAGTATAGACAGGTGGGCTCACCTTGTTGCGAAGAGAAAGAACAAGAAGTACTATAGAGTGTTATTGTAACATCCCTCTCTGGCGCACTGAGCGAAGTTATTCTTCGAGGACACTTGCTCACAAGTGATCCAGATTGTTATGCTATTAAAAATTTTGATTTTGATTATGAGGCATTATTGGTTGATGACATGTTGTTTTACTGCATTGACATCGATAGGTGATATTGACTCGGTTTACTGAGTGTGCAGGATTTTGGACCTCGAGGATGCAGAGGCATTGATGGAACCCCTTGGACTCTGGATCGAGTCAGGGATTGTACCATTGGGGTTTGATTGTTTTACTATGATATCATTGTATTTGATTAGATGATATGATATGGATATGTTCTAACATGATTTGTTGATAATGCAGGTTGACGATAGCTTTCCAATCAGACTCACATATGGAGTAAAGGGGTCACGCACGACTACCATAGATGTTGAGGGAGAGGTGTGGATAGCAGCCCTGCCATAGCCTACTAGCACTCCCGCCGTGGCTTGAACTGTATGTTAACGATTACCTAGTTCGAGAGGACCCACGATTCCCTGAGGGCAGACTGCGACAGTCGCTCATGATGATTCTAAGGGGCACGCAATAAGGCGGGGGCCTTAGTCCTTAGAGGCCCTTAGTCTCCCACAAGTTCACCTGGTAGACTATTGACTCTAGGGGTTACTGATGTCTTCCAAGTCAGTTA
The DNA here is from genome assembly GCA_009831015.1 of Picea engelmannii. Lineage (NCBI taxonomy): Eukaryota > Viridiplantae > Streptophyta > Pinopsida > Pinales > Pinaceae > Picea > Picea engelmannii. The sequence continues at coordinate 108,629 of ML825995.1, read as the reverse complement.
AGAGGTGAGTGGCACCCTTGGAGGACGTGGTGCATCCTTAAGGGAACGTCGCACAAGAAAAATGGGGAGTGGCGAGTTGCACCCTTGGATCACATAGTGCGTCTTGAAGGGCACATCGCACAAGGGAACAGATGAGGTGAGTGGCACACTTCGAGCACTTATTGTGTCCTGAAGGACACATCACGTTGTTGATGATAGACGAATGAACATAGATGGCCTTAGGATGAGTAATGTGTTAAGTATTTTTAAAACAAACTCCCTCATTAAATGTCGTCCAATACGAAAAATTAAGGCTTAAGTCTAAACTATGCTAGTGGTAAAATTTTATCTCTCTATAAATAATAATAATAATAATAATAATAAAAAAAAAAAACACATGAATAATAATTATATCTTCGTTAAATCTTGTAACATGAAGGGGGTAAGAAATAAATTGTTTAAAAAAAAAATCTGTTGTATTAAAATTTAAAAAGGGAATTCATTGTTTTATTACCTTGATAAATTAAAATATAGTAATTAAATAAGAAAAGGGAAAAAGGGTTAAAATTCCCCACCTGCCTTTTTGATTTATAATTAAAAAGGGGAAAGAGGGAGAATCTAAAATTTTAGGAAACTAGGAAAAGAGGTAAACATAAAAGGGAAAAAGGGGAACTTAAGGGAAAAAGCCGAAACTCAACTTAGTAAGTAATCTACCATTTCAGAGATTTCTAATTTAAACTAAATTAGCAATTTAATAATAGGGAAATCCTTTAAAACCTGTAACGGAATTTGGGGACACCTAGGAGTGATTCTAGTAGTAACTCTAGGTGGGTGAGGGAAATAAGATAATTAATTAATTAAAGAAATTAAATAATGGAGTAATGTAGGGGATAGGGGACACTTGTATGGAGAAGAATTTTTAGGAATTTATTTTTAAAACTTTAATTAAATAAGATTTTAGGAAAGAAAGGAAGTTCGAAACTCTGTATAATGAAGGAAGGAAAACGATGAAAGGGCATCTTATGTTTGCGTAACGTTATGCTGCAGAAATATCTACTTAACTGATTTACTTGTGGGAGTTGTGATACCTAGCTTGGGGAGGAGTGGTAGCTCGGCCTTGCGAGGGGAATTGGGAGCTAGTCGAAATCTCTGGATAGTGATTGTGTGGCCCCTTTGCGGCTCGAGGGGCTAAGGGGGAAGAAGAGTATCCCTAGCATTGGATGTGAGGTACCGATGAAGTCTCGATGGTCGAAGAGCGGGAGTTGCATGGAGCGCATGTGATGTGTTTCGAAAAAGGCGATCAGGCAATGGTATGCTCTCTTCATTTTTGTATGGTAGAATGTATTAGGACTTATGCTCAGATCTGCTTATTTAATGGAAAAGTAAAATAATTTTTTTCTTAAACTGGTGACTGGAGATTTCCTTGGCCTAGCTCGATGGTGGTTTATTCCCATGGCCTTCATCTTCCCTCATGTCATGACTGACCTGTGTGTTGATTGTGACCATGAGGTTTTTTAGCCTTCATCCCTAGCTCACCAGTCCTCGCCTGAGTAGTCACCCAGGAGCCTGATCTACGATCGTCACCTTAGGATTAAAAGACCTATGGATCTCAATGCCCTTCTTTTCTGTGTCAGGATGATGAACTGAAGGCGAACCTATCATTCGTCTACCTTGGTGGATGGCCTTGCCTAGTTGTTGACTTGCGTCTTTCAGTACGGCCTCTACATATGGATTAGCTTGTTTCCTTGTTGTTTATTTTTCTACGCCTTGACTGATAGAATCCATGCGATCCTTTCAATGAGTTATCCTTATGGCCCTGGAGTTCTTCCACTGTTGTCAGCATTTTTATCGGTATCCTGAGATGTAAAAAGTATTTAACTTCGATCTGCATTGAGTTCTTGTTGGATTGATTTGTTTTTATTACTTCAGCAATTGTAATTATATTATAGATGTAAAATATAACAGTTGCGATTCGAGATATGGTATGGATGTAAAATATTACCTCTTGGAGTGTCATTATGTAATAAATGTAAAGATGTTACCTTTGTGTTGTTTTTATGCATTGATGAATAAATTTTAACCCTGCATTTTATATTCATGGACAATTTAAATCTGTGTTTTATTTGATGGTCAATTTATCTTTGCATTGGATACCTCCTCGTAGCATAACCTGGTGTGTTTTTGATGGCTATTTTGGTTGTGTCCCTTTTTTTTTTCTCATACTGTTGCTCCTTAAATTTATGAAGAGGTTTAGTCTATGTTGTCCCAATTGATTAGCGGCCTTCACTTTCCTGAGTTTTTTTTGTTTTTTATTTCTACAATGATCGTAAGGCTGAGCCTTGAGACCTGGCCGAAATGTCCTTGTGCACGTGCTTTTGTTACACTTCCGGACTGTCATTCGTTGCCTTTAACCCCAACAATTTTTCCTTTGACCTCTCTGCATAAGTCTCTGCCTTTAGTCATTTCTTTTTAACCTCAGCGTTTACCTGAAAACCTGTACATTTTAGCCATCACTCCCAGCATGGATCACTGCAATCCTCACTGCAAAAAATGTGTCTTTTTGCCCATGAATTTTGGCCCCATCCGTTTAATTTACCTGTTCCTTCACCTGTGAAGAAAAACAACTATCTAAATTCCCTTTTGTGGTGAGTAAGGTACAACAACTCCTTTAAATGGAAAGGCGATTGCCGTCAATGGAAATCATGAAATTTTGATGGCAAGGCAAATGCCTCCTTATTTTATGATAGCGATCATATTTCCTTACAAGGTGCTTAATGTTCAGTTGCTCTACTTATTGTTGTTGCGTTTGTATTTACTTCCTTGACGACAACATTTTACTTTTCATTTGCTATGATTCATCACCCGAACATTTTGTTTATAATTATTGATGGGTCTGTTGCGTAGTGTCAAGATATGGATAAGTTACCTTTTCTTTATTCCTTGACATTGATCATTCTAGAAATTTTTAACTCTGCATTGAGAATTGAATGTTGGTGGGAGATGGAGTTGTAGCTCTTTGTTTACCCTTGAATGACTGGCTTATCGCTCAGCGAATTCAGCTATGGGTATCCCTGTTGCTTGCATTCTTATTATTAGCATCACTTGACAGGAAAATGCCACCGACTCTTGTGACTAATCACTGTCTGTGTTTAACCTCATTGCCAAAAAAATAATAACAGTTATAGCCACCGTATTTGGATAGAAGATAGCGCTCATAATTTAGCTTAATGACAGCCATGAACCTTGACTTAAACTTATATTAACGACAACCCTCCCCCTTGTGGCTAGAAGATAGTTGTCTCGGACCAAGTCTAATCAATGGCAGTAATCTTTTTAAAAATGATAGAAATTAATTAAGTGACAAGTTGAGTGGAAGCAATTTACTAAATATTAGTTATTGAACTAGAAGTAAATTAATGACAGTGAGTTTATGTTGGGAAGGCAATTTATATTTAAGACAGCATAGATTTAGCCTTATTTCAAAAGCAAATTGATCATGTCAGACCATGTCCTCTCATTTGTCAGTGATTAATTCTTGGTTAGATAGCAGGGGTGTTTTCATTGAAAAGTCAATTCTGGTTATGGTTAACCTTACTTTCACTCAATAGCTTATTGTGAATAGGAAGCTAGTTAAACCTAACTCCTTCTAAATTGGCCAGATGGCGTGTTGGATGTTAAATTCGTTAATAGCATTTTCATTGATATAGTGAATGTTTTTTATATACTGGCAATTCCTAAAGTTAGAACCTATTAATGTTAGTGTATAGTCGTAGTTAGTGTCTAAAATGGTGTTTAGGACTTGCTAAATTGGATGGCTTTTAAGGTCAATTTAGAATTGTAATTTGTTGTCTAGTTGCAATTTAAACTTACTAAACTTGCTTTTCGTTTAAGGTTAAATTCTGATTTGAAATAGTTGACCAGTTGTACATTAGACTTGCTAATTTAGATATGTAATTGATGCTAGTTGGATATATAAATATCACCTATTGCTAACTCAAACTCCCTCAATTGATTCGTAAATCATGTTAAGCTCGATTAGTAATTGTTGACTAATGGAATTTAAACGAGTTAATTGATCTTTATTGAAGGCCTAAATCGTAAATATTGACATTTTAGCCTTGAGTAATGGTTGGTTGTAGATGAAGTCAATTTTAGCTTGTGCTTGTCATTGAGGGTTTGGTTGTTCACCATAAATAATGTTGTACCTGGTTTTGTAAACATTTGATGTGCTTGGTTTGCTCACTATAAGGGTTCTAGTTGCTTGTGTAGTTAGATTTGGGTGCGTTAGGTTGTTAGGATGATTGTCCTTAGATTAGTAGGCTTGGTCTGCTTGTGTTGGGTGGGATGTAGACACCTCCCTGTTCCTCAGAACAATTTCCATCCTTGAGACCATAAATGGTCAAAATCGATGGGAACCTGGGCTTGAGCATTGCTTATGTGTGTTGGAGGTCCTAACCATTGCAGGGTAGGACGGGTGGGTAGTCATTCTTATTCATCATCGGTTGATTGGCATACATTTCTTCCAGGTGGATGATGTGCTTCTTAGGCTGTTATGTTGTTGTTGCATGAGTTTCATGCATATTGTTCATTATCGTGTTGCGACGTTGAGTATAATGTATTTATTACCTTTCTACATACACAAAAAAAAATAAAAAAATGCACTTGTTATGTGAGGCTTGTTTTCGTAACGAAATGGGAGGTTTTTTACATATGGTATCGGAGTGGGTTCAAACCAGCAACTGTGGATCGTCAGGCTTTCCACTGTAGTAAACCTGTGAGTATTAACCCTTGTGTTAAGTAAAAACCTTAATGTGTCCTCATGGAGATCATATTTAGAGGGTGCCTCTGAGGGTCCACAACGAGCAATAGTTAGTACCATTAGCATCCTCCAAGATCTCGAGAGAGATGAGTTCTAGCGTCGACAAGTGTCACGGACAGTGGTGTCGTCGAATCATAGTTGTAGAGCAAGGCATGTGCTTCACACTTTGCATTTACGAGCTCCAGCATGAAGGTCCACATGGTGGTCTTTTGACTAAAGGGGAGCTCTCTTTGATGGTGGAAGATGCTCCTACACCTTTTGAAGCTGGCCTTCGACGACGTGTCATGGGAAATGTTCGAGGGACGGTGCCAGGAGATGTATGTTTCTAAGGAATTCATTAAGAGTCGGCTCAATGGGTTCGACGCCTTGCGACAAGGTAGCCACACGGTGCCCGAGTACGAGGCCCATTTTGGAGTTGCACCAAGTTACTCAAAAACGTAAGGTCAAGAAGTTCGAGTTTGGCCTTATTGTTAGAATTCATCTTCGAATTTGGGTACTAGGAGTACTGGACTGAAGAAGGGGTGTTGGATGTGTGCAGAGCCACACTATTAGTGTGACTGCCCTGTGGAGAGGACCAGAGCGTCCGGATCAGTTGGACCCACTACTGTGGGAGATATGGGCAAGGCCCATCAGATTCATGTAGCGGTGAATAACCGCCAGGCAGAGCATCAGTCGACTGTGCCTGAGACAACAGGTAACGTCACTAACCAGACCCTTAGCATTTTGATAGATCCTGGTGCTACTAAGAGTTTCATTTCTGGTGTAGCTCTAAAAAGGATTAAGGTAAAGGTAGTCGAACATGATGAGTTTATCTTTGTCGTGATGGCCTCAGAAGCCAAAAAAAAGGTTGGAGGAAAGGTTATGGGCTGTATCCTTAACCTGGGATAGTTTGTCACCAGGGTCAATCTGTACGTTACGATCTTAGGATATTATGACGTCGTGATCGGTATGGACTGGTTGGAATCACATGAGGCGATACTCAACTGCAATATGAAACAATTGAGCTTGGTCGATGATGAGGAACAAAGATGTGTGATTGTAGGACATGACCAGGGATTTTCCCTGAGGTTCATCTCTTCCTTGTAGCTATGGAAGAGCATGCGCAAGGGGTGCAAACTTTATGCGATCCTTGCGTTAAACAAGAAGGGAATAGTGGAGCGTTTAAAACACCTTCCGATGATGAGAGATTTTGCGAACGTATTTTCGGAGGAGTTACCTAGGGTGCCACTGGAGAGGGAATTGGAGTTTACTATAGACCTAAAACTGGGAACTGAATCGATAGCTAGAATGCCTTATCGGATGTCAACCCCGGAGTTATAGGAGTTGAGAATGAAAATGAAGGAATTGTTGGAGCTGGGACTGATACGTCCTAGTGTGTCACCGTGAGGTGCATCTGTTATCTTCATTTGAAATAAGGATTGGTCATGGAGGCTCTGCATTGACTATTGTCAACTGAACAAGGCCACAATAAAGAATTTGTATCCATTGTCGAGAATTGATGATATGTTCGATCAAATGAAGGGTGCAACAGTGTTCTCAAAGATCAACTTTCGATTAGGATACCACTAGTTATAGATTAAGGAAGATGGCGTCCCTAAGACCTCCTTTAAGACAAGGTTTGGACATTACGAGTTTATTGTTTTATCATTTGCACTGACAAATGCCCCAGGGGTATTTATGAGTTTGATGAATGGGGTGTTCCGCAAGTACTTGGACAATTTCATCCAAGTATTCATTGATGATATTTTGATCTACTCTCAGATGGAAGAGGAGCATGATGAGCACTAGCGCTTGGTACTACAGTGTTTGCAAGAGCACAAACTATATGGGAAGTTGTCAAAATGCTCTTTTTATCAATCAAAGATTCACTACTTAGGGAATGTCATCTCTGGCGAAGGCATCGTCGTGGATCCAACAAAGGTCAAGGCCATTATGGAATGGCCTGTGCTGATGAATGTCCCAGAAGAGCATAGCTTCATGTGTTTAGTAGGATACTATTGACGGTTCGTTGAGGGGTTTTTAAAGACAGAAAATCCGATCACTGAATTGCAGAAGAAAAACAAGAAGTTTGTTGGGAGCGAGAAATGTGTGGAAGAATTTTGGAGGCTCAAGGAGTTGTTGACAACAACACTGATACTAAATGTCTCGGACCTAGACACAGATTTCACGGTATGCACTGACACATCCAAGGAAGTCTTAGGCAGAGTCTTGATGCAAGATAGACTAGTGATAGGTTCCATTTCAAGGAAAATGAGAAGGCATGAGGAGAACTACGCGACACACGATTTCGATTTGTTAGCCATCATTTATGCCTTGAAGGTTTTGAGACACTACCTTGTTCGACTAAAATTCAAACTAAAGACTGACCATTATGGAATCCAACACATCATTATGTAGAGCGACCTGAATGCACGACAATGGCGTTGGTCGGAATTTCTTAGCGAGTACAACTTTGAGATTACTTACATAAAAGGAACAGTGAACCGAGTGGTGGATGCATTGAGTCGGAGATCAGGTATCTTTTCGGTGTTGCCTCTTCAGATGAATCTGCGTGAGAAGATTCTAACTTTAGAGCGTGACGATGACTGGTACAAAGAATTCGAGGGTTTTATCAGATAAAACACAATGATGGTACCACGATTTGAAGGATTTTCATTTGATAGTGATGGTTTATTAAGGTTTAAAAATCGGATCTACGTATAGTTGAACGACGAGTTGAGGATTTTGGTCCTGAGCGAGGCTCATAGAGAAGTTTACATGGCTCACCCGAGAGTCACGAAGATGAGGGCAGACCTTAAACCCTTATTCTTATAGAAGGGATTGAAGTTAGACATAGTCAACTATGTGGCCAGATGTCTAGAATGTCAGCAAGTAAAGGCTAAACATAGACACCCAGCAGGATTTCTACAACCACACGCTATTCTAGAATTGAAATGGGAGGTTATTTCGATGGACTTTATTGTTGGATTTCCACTAATGGCAAGGCGACATGACTCGATTTTCATAGTAGTAGACACCCTAATGAATATTGCTCACATTATTCTTATGCATATGACATATTAGGCACCTAACATAGTTAGAGTTTTCATCAAGGAGATTGTGAGGTTGCATGGTGTCCCTAAGAGGATTATATACGATCGAGTATCGGTGTTTACTGAATGATTTTGGATGAGTTTCCAAGAGGCCTTGAGAACCCAAATTAACTTTAGTACTACGTATCACCTGGAAACTGATGGGTAGACTGAATGAACAAACCAAACCTTGGACAACATGTTGCGCATGTACGTGATGGACCAACAAAGTTGTTGGGAAGAATTCTTGCCACTAGCAGAATTCACTTATAAAAATAGTTACCAAGGCGCCATTAAGATGGTACCTTTCAAGTTTCTTTATGGGCGACCATGACGGGTGCCTTGATTTGAGATCGGCTTGCAGATAGGGTCTAGGTGGGACTGGAAGTGATAAAAAAATTGGAATATTAAATGAAAACTTTAAGACAAAGGATCAAGGAAGCGCATGATTGATAGAAGAGTTACGATGATGTGTGGCATGTCGACTATAGTTATGTTGTGGTGATCGAGTCTTTTTGTGGATGAACCTGCATAAGAGCTCGATCTAGTTTGGAAAAAAGGGGCTAAACTATATCCTAGGTTTGTGGGATCCTAGAATATTTTGGAAAAGATAGGTCGGTGGCTTGATGACTAGCCTTGATTGATTCTTGAGGCATATGCATGATGTATTTCACATCTCTGTTGAGACTTTATAATCAATGATCCTTCACATTATTCGACTTGAGCACCTTGCGGGTGTCGGATGAGGGTGTGCTCACAGCTGGGTCGATCCGCATCTTGGATCATCGCATTTGACAGCTACGGAATTGAACAGTAGATCAGGTCAAGTTCCAATGGGACAATTATAGTCTGCACTCGACAACTTGGGAGGAGGCATATGATATGCGCCAACAGTTTCCATTTTTGTTTGATAGATAGACATGATATTGTGATACCCTTTATTTCAACATATATACTGTGAAACTTCAAGATGAACTTTAGACCAAGAGCAGGTGTCTGTAACATCCCACTCTGGAACATTGAGCGAAATTATTCTTTGAGGACACTTCCTCGCAAGTGATCTGGATTATTATGCTATTAAAACTTTTGATTTTGATTATGAGGCGTTATGGGTTGATGACATGTTGTTTTACTAGATTGACATAGACATGTGCTCTTGACTCGGTTTACTGAGTGTGTAGGATTTTGGACCTCGAGGATGCAAAGGCATCGATGGAACCCCTTGGACTCCGGATCGAGTCAGGTAGTGTACCATTGGGGTTTTATTGTTTTACTGTGATATTATTGCATTTGATTAGATGATATGATATGGATATGTTTTGACATGATTTCTTGATGATGCAGGCTGATGATAGCTTGCCAACCAGACACACATATGGAGTAAAGGGGTCATGCACGACTAGCAGAGATGTTGAGGGAGAGGTGTCGACAATAGCCCTACCACATCCTACTAGCACTCTCGTCGTGGCTCGAACTATAGGTTAACGATCACCTAGTTTGAGAGGACCCATGATGTTGTGAGGGTAGACTGTGACAGTCGCTCCTGATGATTCTAGAGGGCGTGCAATAAGGCAGGGGCCTTATTCCTTAGAGGCCCTTACTCTCCAACAAGTTCACCTAATAGAGTATTGACTCCAGGGGTTATTGATATCTACCAAGTCACTCAAGAGGCGAGTGGCACCCTTGGAGCACGTGGTGTGTCTTGAAGGGCACGTCGCATAAGAAAAATGGAGAGTGGCGAGTGGCACCCCTGGAGAACGTAGTGCGTCCTGAAGGGCACATCGTGCAAGGGAACAGATGAGGCGAGTGGCACCCTTCGAGCACCTAGTGCGTCCTGAAGGGCACGTCGCGTTGTTGATGATAGAGTAATGAACATATATTGCCTTAGGATGAATAATGTGTTAATTATTTTTAAAACAAATTCCCTAATTAAATGTCGCCCAATACGAAAATTTAAGGCTCAAGTCTAAACTATGGTAGTGGTAAAATTTTATCTCTCTATAAAAAATAATTAATAACAATAATAATAATAAAAATAAAAACCACATGAATAATAATTATATCTTCGTTGAATCTTGTAACATGAAGGGGGTAAGAAATAAATTGTTTCAAAAAACAATCAGTTGGATTAAAATTTTAAAAGGGAATTGATTATTTTATTACCTTGATGAATTAAAATATACTAATTAAATAAGAAAAGGGAAAAATGGTTGAAATTCCCCACCTACCTTTTTGAGATGTAATTAAAAGGGGGAAAGAGGGAAAATATAAAATTTTAGGAAACTAGGAAAAGAGGTAAACATAAAAAGGAAAAAGGGGAACTTAAGGGAAAAAATAGAAAGTCAACTTAGTAAGGAATCTACCATTTAAGAGATTTCTAATTTAAACTAAATTAGTAATTTAATAATAGGGAAAGCCTTTAAAACATGTAAGGGAATTTGGGGACACCTAGGAGTGATTCTAGGAGTAACTCTAGGTGGGTGAGGGAAATAAGATAATTAATTAATTAAAGAACTTAAAGAACTTAAATAATGGAGGAATGTAGGGGATGGGGGACACTTGTATGGAGAATAATTTTTGGGAATTTATTTTTAAAACTTTAATTCAATGAGATTTTAGGAAAGAAAGGAAGTTCAAAACTCTATATAATGAAGGAAGGAGAAGGATGAAAGGGCATGTTTTGTTTGCGTAACGTTACGCTGCAGAAATATCTACTTGAGTAATTTACTTGTGGGAGTTGGGATACCCAACTTGGGGAGGAGTGGTAGCTCGGCCTTGCGAGGCGAGTTGGGAGCTAGTCAAACTCTCTCGATAACGAGTCTGTGGCCCCTTTGCGGCTCGGGGGGCTAAGGGGGAAGAAGAGTACCCATAGCATTGGCTAGGAAGTGTCGGTGAAGTCTCAACGGTCGGTGAGTGGGAGTTTCACGGAATGTGTGAGATGTCATTCAAAGTGGGTGATCAGGAAACGATACACTGTCTTCATTTTTGTATGGTAGAATGTATTATGATTTATGCTCAGATCTTCTTATTTAATGGAAAAGTAAAATGATGTTTTTTTTAAATTGGTGATTGAAACTTTCGTTGGCCTAGCTCGATGGTGGTTGAATCCCATGGAATTGATCTTCCCGCATGTCGTGAGAACCCTATGTGTTGATTGTTGATGTAGGAGCATCGTGCAAAACTTAAAACATGTGATTAAGCCCAAGGAGCAGCTAGACATGCCGAGAAAGAAAAAAAGCACTTTTTCGTAAGAACCATTTTTAAACTTTGAACTTAAAAGGCATTAATGTAATAATTAGGAAGATGGTGTATGTGAATTTATATCTTGAAGGTTGTAAACAAATCTTGAGCGATTTCTCTCATCTGTAAAACATTAAGGCATTTATGAATAGTTAATGAAAGTAGGTAGGTTTGAATTAATAGATTAGACTGTTTAGGAAGCAGGAGGGAAAACGAATATAGACACCTTCATTCTTGTATTATTGTAACATAATCATAAGAATAGAGAAGAAGAAGAAGAGAGAGTTGTAGCAGAGAGCTATAGAAAAATCCATGTACAAGAGATTTGAATTAATATATGAAGCTTTGAATCAGATTTAATGGTGTTATGATGTTTTTTGTCTTTACATGGTGAATGGTATGCTTACAGTTGTTTATTCTCTCTAGTTATGCATTTGTTTTAATAACTGTGTGTATGTATGATTTCATGTTGAATGTTTGAAGTATGAGAGAGAAAGATGTTGAGTTTCAATTGGTTCTCATCCTAAGTGAAATTTCCTACAAGGAGTGTAGTGAAACACCCGCAAGGAGTGCATTGACAAAGGTTTTGATTTTATCTCTGAAAGCTCAGGAGGGATATCATTGTTCTCATTCCAACAAAAGTGCACGTGAAGGACACGATTCATGAAAGGTGTGCACAGGCTGGTTGAAAGCTCAGAACTTATCAACTAACGGAAGGATTTGAGGACTGTTGTTGCAGGAGGTCAACAGAGTCAAGAAATCAAATACTTAGAGGTATTTGAAAGTGTGCCACAAGGAGTGTGTGCAGGAGTTCTTTTAAGGATTGAAGTTCCCAAGAGAAATCTCAGGAGGGTTAATGTCGTCGAAGTGTTCAAAGGAGGGCGGATATTGAAATACTTCAAAGGAGGATGGAGGTCGGACTACTTCAAAGGGAGACGAGGGTCGAATTAATCCAAGAGAAATAAATTTCAGAAGGAAGAACCTTGGTTTGTTTCAAAGAAGTTGTCCAGGAGCAATGAGTGGTCGAAATTCTCTCTGGAGAATTCGCGAAGTCGCGAGGACCGTGGGATTCCAGTGAAGCTACAAGAAGGATAAGCATTGGATGAATCCATTCTTCAGGATTTAAGAATCAATGTGGACCATTGATTGTGCTTTGCACAAGCCGTCAGATCATTTTGGCATTTTGGGGATACTGACGGCAAGGATCAGAGCGCAATGGACTGAAAGTCGCAAATTCGTGAGTTGTGATAGAAATTGGTGGGGAGTTTCTAGATTTCAGCATTTTGGGTGTCGGGAAACAGAGGAGACAACTCTTTGGGATTGAGAGTCTCGAAAGCCGGTAAGAGTGACAAGTGGCGTACTTTTCGCTAGGCGGAGTCAAGACATCGTTGACTATTTCAGCGTTTCGTAGGTTGGAGAGCCAACAATCTTGCATCAGGATTCGCAATGTTGCAAAGTCTGAAATTTTGAATTGGTGGAAGGTTCCGTGCGAAGCCGGTATTTGTTGAAGGCATTTAGGAGAATTAGAATTTCAGGTGTCGGTGGGTTCAGGAGTCGAAAATTTGACAATGGAAAGTGTGATATTGCAAAACTCAAAAGCTTGAATTAGGAAGGGCGTGACTTTGTTGTGGTCAATAAGATTTGTCTTGACGCTTGGTGTTTGTTCATGCAGGCTCAATTCATAAGGACCTATGGATCGATTAGTTGGAGGTTCTGATAGGGATCCGAGAGAGCTACTTCGACACAAGGATATTTGAATGATCCTGTGAGTGAACCTCGACCTGAGGGTTTGGGGGTCTGCACCAATTATGACCTTGAGGTTGTTTAGCCTTCATCCCTAGCTCGCTAGTCCTCAATTGATAAGTTGGCCAGGAGCCTAATATACGGTCGTCGCCTTAGCATTAAAAGACCTACGGATCTCAACACCCTGCTTTTCTGTTTGAGGATGATGAAGCGAAGGCGATCCTATTAGCCATCTACCTTGGTGGATGACCTTGCCTGGTTGTTGACTTGCACCTTCCAGTACGGCCTCTGCATATGGATTAGCTTGCTTCCTTGTTGTTTATTTTTTTGTTCCTTGACTGATAGAATCCCTGTGATCCTTTCGATGAGTTATCCTTATGGCCTTGGCGTTCTCCTACTATTGTCGGCATTTTTATCAGTATCCCGAGATGTAAAAAGTATTTAACTTCGATCTGCGTTGAGTTCTTGTTCGATTGACTTGTTTTTATTACTTCAACAATTGTAATTATATGATAGATGTAAAATAATACCCCTGCGATTATAGATATGGTATGGATGTAAACTATTACCTCCAGGAGTTTCATTATGTAGTAAATGTAAAAATGTTACCTCTGCGTTGTTTTTATGGATTGATGAATAAATTTTAACCCTACATTTTATATTCATGGACAATTTAAATCTATGTTTTATTTGATGGTCAATTTAGCTCTGCATTGGATACCTCCTCACAACATAACCTGGTGTGTTTTTTACGGCTATTTTGGTTGCGTCCCTTTTTTTTTTCTCATACCGTTGTTCCTTAAATTTATAAAGAGGTTTAGTCTGTGTTGTCCGAATTGATTGGCGGCCTTCACTTGCCTGAGTTTTTTTTGTTTTTTATTTCTGGAATCATTGTAAAGTTGTGCCTTGAGATCCAGCCGGAATGTACTTGGGCGCATGCTCTTGTTACACTTCCAGACTGTCATTCATTGCCTTTAACCCCAACGATTTTTCCTTTAATTTACGTGATAAGTCTCTACCTTTAGTCATTTTTTTTAACCTCATCATTTACCTGAAAACCTCTGGGTTTTATCCATCACTCCCAATGTGGATCACTGCAATCCTCACTACTAAAACCGTGTCTTTTTGCCCATGAATTTTGGCCCCCGTCTATTTAATTTTCCTGTTCCTTCAACTGTGAAGAACAACGACTATCTAAATTCCCTTTTGTGGTGAGTAAGGTGCCACGACTCCTTTAAATGGCAAGACGATTGCCGTCAATGGAAATCATGAAATTTTGATGGCAAGGCAAATGCCTCCTTATTTTATGACAGCAATCATATTTCCTTATGAGGTGCTTAATGTTCAGTCTCTCTACTTATTGTTGTTGCGTTTGTATTTACTTCCTTGATGACAGCATTTACTTTTCGTCTGATATGATTCTCCACCCGAACATTTTGTTTATAATTATTGATGGGTCTATTGCATAGTGTCGAGCTATGGATAAGTTAGCTTTTCTTTATTCCTTGACATTGAATGTTCCAGAACTTTTTAACTCTGCAATGAGAATTGAATGTCGGCGGGAGCTGGAGTTGTAACTCTATGTTTTCCCTTGAATGATTGGCTTATCGTTCATCGAATACGGCTGCAGGTATCCCTTCTTCTTGCATTCTTATTATTAACATCACTTGATAGGAAAATACCACCGACTCTTGTGACTAGTCACTATGTGCATTTAACCTCATTGCCAGAAAAATCATATCAATGACAACCACTGTATTTGGCTAGAAGATAGCGCTCATAATTTATCTTAATGACAGCCATGAACCTTGATTTAAATTTATATTAACGACAACCCTCACCCTTGGGGCTAGAAGATAGTTGTCTCAGACCAAGTCCAGTCAATGGCAGTAATCTTTTTTAAAATGACATAAATTAATTAAGTGACAGGTTGAATGGCAAAAAATTTATTAAATATTAGTTATTGAATTGGCAGTAAATTAATGACAGTGATTTTATGTTGGGAAGGCAATTTATATTTAAGACAACATAGATTTAGCCTTATTTCAATAGCAAATTGATCAGGTCAGACCACGTCCTCTCATTTGTTAGTGATTAATGCTTGGTTAAATAGCAAGGGCGTTTTCATTGAAAAGTCAATTCTGGATATGGTTAACCTTAATTTCACTCAGCAACTTATTGTGAATAGGAAGATGGTTAAACCTAACTCCTTCTAAATTGGCCAAACGACATGTTGGATGTTAAAGTCATTAATAGCATTTGAATTGATATAGCGAATGTTGTTTATATCTTGGCAATTGCTAAAGTTAGAACCTATTAATGTTAGTGTATAGTCATAGTTAGTGTCTAAAATGGTGTTTAGGACTTGCTAAATTGGATGGCTTTTAAGGTCAATTTAGAATTGTAATTTGTTGTCTAGTTGAAATTTAGACTTACTAAACTTGCTTTGCTTTTAAGGGTAAATTCAGATTTGAAATAGTTCACCAACTATATATTTGACTTGCTAATTTAGATATGTAATTGATGTTAGTTGGATATATAAGTATCGCCTATTGCTAGCTTATACTCGCTCAATTGAGTCATAAATCATGTTAAGCTCGGTTGGTATTTGTTGACTAATGGAATTTAGATGGGTTAATTGATCTGTATTGAAGGCCTACTTAAATCGTAAATATTGACCTTTTAGCCTTGAGTAACGGTTGGTTGTAGATGAAGTCATTTTTATCTTGCGCTTGACATTGAGGGTGTGGTTGTTCACTATAAATAATGTTGTACTTGGTTTTGTAAACATTTGATGTGCTTGGTTTTCTCATTGTAAGGGTTCTAGTACCTGGTGTAATTATATTTTGGTGCATTATGATGTTAGGATAATTGTCCTTAGCTTAGTAGGCTTGGTCTTCTTGTGTCGGGTAGGATGTAGAGACCTCCTTGTTCCTCAGAACAGTTTCCATCCTTGAGACCTTAAATGGTCAAAATCAATGGGAACCTAGGCTTCAACATTGCTTATTGGTCCTGGAAGTCCTAACCATTGTAGGGTAGGATAGGCGGGTAGTCATTCTTATTCTTCATCATTTGATTGTCGTACATTGCTTCCAGGTTCTTGATGTGCTTCTTAGTTCGTTATGTTGTTGTCATGTGAGTTGCATGCGTCTTGTTCGTCGTCGTGTTGCGACATTGAGCATAATGTCTTTATTACCCTTCTACACACACAAAATAAAAAAAAATAAAAATTGCACTTGTTATGTGAGGCTTGTTGTCATAACGAAATAGGAGGTTTGTTATAGTTATGCAGAGAGTTGAAACAAATCTGGTAAAGAAACTTCTTAAGAACTCGATAATGGACCTCAATGCGCAACCACAGGGTAAGAAAAAGAAGGAATCTTGACAGTAAGACTCAATGAAACCCTAATTCGTCGTTCTCTGAGAAGTATAAAATGGAAAAATACTCTGAGAACGGAACAAGGAGTTTGTATGCCATGACTTCTGGGAGTGTTGAGTTGGAAATAAACAAAAAAATTATAAAAATCTAAAATGGTTTCAACATAAAATTTAATCTCGAAGCATCTTAGGCATTAGCTATAAAGGGAAAATGTATGTAAACTCTGAAATAATAAAGCTACAGAATACAATGACCTTCAACATAATAAACCTCCAAAGACTCTACTCTACCTCTTAAAGATACGATAACTAATTAGAAACTTACCAGGGAGACAAATTTTGTCATTTGGTTTGCTGAGTATTGTCCTCCCGAACAATCATTTTTCCTCTCCAAAGAAACGTTACACAGAGATGTTTTCGAAGAGCCCACAATGGTGAGGAATGACTCACCCAACCCTAAGAGGAGGATGCGTTATCAATGTAAATGCCTAGGTTACAGGGTTGAACTGATCCATGTGTTAGGGCACACTTGGCACAACGAGACTTGAGGAAGGTCAGATGGGAGGGCCATCGTAACCTGTACACATAGGATCTTTCATTAAACACAGGGTAGGGATCTTAATTACCTCTGACGTTCACACCCCCACTCTTAAATACTAGAAAGGTGATTTTAGTGAAAGTCCTTTCGAGAAGTGATTAGTCTAGTCTAGTTAAGTGCTAATTGTTTCACCTCGGTTAGACTAATGTAGTTGTTTTATTTTGATGGTGTTTAGTTAAGTATAAATTATACAGCCTCGTGTGCCAACATAAGAAATCATAGGTTGAAGAAGACTTATGACTATACATCCTATGTGTACTTATAGATCAGATAAATAACAATAGTTTTAAATACGTGTTGAAGGAAGGTAAAAGAACTTTTAGATGATTACTCTATTTAAGTTTTAATTAGTCTAGTACAAAATTGTCATCATATGAGAGAGGGATTATATCTCTATAATCAAAAGGAACATTACTACCTCTTAGCTACGAATTGATCAAATGAAATAGATTTTATTTTTTTTTGGTGAAAATTGAGGTACATTACAAATGAGTCCTACATAAATCCCTGTGGCTGCTCTATGTAGATCTCGTAAGAGAGATCACCATGAAGAAATGAATTCTTCAAATCCACATGATGGACTTCCCACCCCTTGGATTTCTCAATGGAAATTTCCAATCATATAGAATACAACTTCGCTACTGGAGTGGAGGTCTCATCATAGTCAGTACCATGAACCTGTTGAAAGCCTTTCGCAACAAGCCTAGATTTATATCTTGTAATTTGTCCATACATTGTTCTCTTGGTCATGTAGACCCATATACATATGAAAAGTTCCCTCTCGGAAGGAAGGGGAACTAGATCCCAAGTATGGTTCTCAAGGAGGGCGTTGTACTCCTCCTGCATGGTGGATTCCCAAAATGGGTTTTCAGTAGCCTCACCATAAGACTGTGGATATGAAGACTGAACCAAGAAAACATTCCTAGAGGGAAATGGTTTAGTGGTAGTAAGTGCAACAAGAGGCTCCTTGAAATCATATCGAGTCCTCCTAGTATCGATTGTATAACCAATGAGATCCCCTATATTCTGAAGAGTAGTTTGTTCCCACTTGGGCCTCTAATTTGGCACTACAACTGCATATACATGCTCTGACTCTAGATCTAACTATACTGACTCTGAATATGAATCATCTGAGTCCTTTGAATCATAACTCGCTTTTGAAGAAGATTTTGCATGTGCATGCTCCTCATCTTGGACAGGTGGAAGAATGAAGTTGTCTGCATGCAACTACTGATGTACATGCGAGACACTTTCCTCAAATTGGACACTTTGCTCAATGATGATCTGGTCTGAGGAAATATCAATAAGCCTATATCCCTTCACACCGTTGGGGTATCCAACAAAAATACACTCAATGCTCTGTGGATCAAGTGTCTTCCTCTTTTCAGAGGGGTCTAGGCCCATGCACGTGAACCGAAAATGTAAAAGTGGGTTACTTCCAATTTGAGGCCTCTCAAAAACTCATAGGTGGTCTTATCCTTGACATATCTATGGGGATATTTGTTTTGGATGTATGTTCTACAATTAAGTTATTCATCCCATAGTTTCTGTGGTAGTGAATTTTCATGCAACATGAAAGATGCCATCTCCTTTAGAGATTTATTTTTTTTCTCAACAACTTCGTTTTGCTATGGAGTATAGGGAACTATGTGATGCAACTGAATCACTAACTCATGGAAAATATTATGGATCTCATGATTTGCATACTCTCCCCCATTATCAGTTCATAGAACTTTGATCTTCTTTCCAAACTGTGTCTCAACCAGGGCTTTGAAATCTTTGAGGTGTTGAAAGAACTTGCATTTTTTCCTGTGAAAGTATATCCATGTAAAATGTAACATCCTGCTCTGGCGCACAGAGCAAACTTATTATTTGAGGACACTTTCTCGCAAGTGATCCAGATTATTATGCTATTAAAACTTTTGATTTTGATTATGAGGCATTAAGCTTTGATGACATGTTGTTTTACCGCTTTGACATAGACAGGTGTTGTTGACTCAGTTTTACTGAGTGTGTAGGATTACAGACCTAGAGGATCTTGAGGCATTGATAGAAACCCTTGAACTTCGGTTCAAGTCAGGGAGTGTGCCATTGGGGTTTGATATTTTTACTGTGATATTAGTGCATCTAACTGGATGATATAATATGGATATGTTCTGACATGATTTGTTGATGATGCAGGCTAATGATAGCTTGCCGACCAGACTCACATACGGAATAAAGGGGTCATGCACGACTACCAAAGAGGTTGAGGGATAGGTTTGGATAGCAGACCTGCCACAGCCTACTAGCACTCCCGCTGTGGCTCGAACTATAGGTTAACGATTACATAGTTCAAGAGGACCCACTATGCCATGAGGGAAGACTGCGACAGTCGCTCACGATGATTCTAAGGGTCGAGCAATAAGGTGGGGGCCTTATTCCTTAGAATCCCTTAGTCTCCCTCAAGTTCACCTAACAGAGTGTTGACTCCAGGGGTTATTGATGTCTACCAAGTCAGTCAAGAGGCGAGTGGCACCCTTGGATCACGTTGTATGTCCTAAAGAGCACATCGTGCAAGGGAATAGATAAGGCGAGTGGCACCCTTGGAGGACCTAGTGCATCCTAAAGGGAATGTCGTGTTGTTGTTGATAAATAAATGAACCTAGATGTCCTTAGGACGAATAACGAGTTGATTTTTTTAAAAACAACTTCCCTAATTAAATGTCACCCAGTACAAAATTAAGTTATAAGTCTAAATTACGTTAGGGGTAAAATTTTGTCTACCCTTAAAAAAAAATAATAATAAATAAATATAATAAAAAAAAATAATAATAAGTAAAATAAAAACAACTTAAATAATAATCATGATCTTCGTTAAATCTTGTAACATGAGAGGAGTAAGAAATGAAATGTTTCAAAAAAATCATGTTGGATTAAAATTTCAAAAGGGAATTAATTGTTTTATTACCTTAATAAATTAAAGTATACTAATTAAATAAGAAAAGGGAAAAAGGGTTAATTTTCACACCTGCCTCTTTGAGTTCTAAGTAAAAGGGGAAGGAGGGAAAATAAAAAAAATAGGAAACTAGGGAAAAGGGGTAACATAAAAAGGGAAAAAGGGGAACTTAAGGGAAAAAGCGGAAAGTCAAGTTAGTAAAGAATCTACCATTTAAAAGCTTTTTAATTTTAAACTGAATTAGCAATTTAATAATAGGGAAATCCTTTAAAACCTGTAAGGGAATTTGGGGACACCTAAGAGTGATTCTAGGAGTAAATCTAGGTGGGTGAGGGAAATGAGGTAATTAAGTAATTAAAGAAATTGATCAATGGAGGAATGTAGGGGATGGGGGACACTTGTACAGAGAAGAATTTTTAGGATTTTATTTTAAAAACATTAATTAAATGAGATCTTAGGAAAGAGAGGAAGTGGGAAATTCTATATAATGAAGGAAGGGAAGGAGGAAGGATCATCTTCTGTTTGCATAATGTTACATTGCAGAAATAGCTACTTGACTGATTTACTTGTGGGAGTTGGGATACCCATCTCAGAGAGGAGTGGTATCTCAGCCTTGCGAGGCAATATAGGAGCTAGATGAAACCTATGGATAGTGTGTGTGGCCCCTTTGTAGCTCGAGGGTCTAAGCGGGAAGAAGAGTACCCCTAGAATTCCCTGGGAGGTACCAGTGAAGTCTCGACGATCGGCGAGCGGGAGTTGCACAGAGCGTGCGGATGTCATTTGGAGTGGGCGATCAAGCAACGGTACGCTCTCTTCATTTTTGTATGGTAGAATGTATTAGGACTTAATCTTGGATCTTCTTATTTAATGGTGAAGTAAATTGGTGTTTTTAAAATTAATGACTCGAACTGTTGTTAGGCTAGCTCGATGGTTGTTGTCTCCCATGGCCCTCATTTTCCCACCTGTCTTGACCACCTGGTTGTGATTGATTGTGTCCTTCATGATTTCTTAGCTTCCATCCCTATCTCGTCAGTCCTTTCCTGAGCAGTCAGCCAGGATCCTGATCTACGGTCATCGCCTTAGCGTTAAAATACCTATGGATCTCAATGCCCTTCTTTTATGTGCGAGGATGGTGAGAGAAGGATTTTCTTTCCCACCGCCTACCCTGATGAATGCCCATGTTTGAGTGTTGTTCATTATGATTTCTTGTGATGGTATTTTCTACGTTGATTGGCTCGTGGCTGAGCGAATGGTTTTACTCTTCTTGTGACTGAATTTTTCTTCCTTAATTGATCTTCTTCTGAAAGGTTACCCTCTGAGTAATGTTTATATTTTATCCTCTGAGATTTCATTGAGAGTTCCCAGCTCTTAATGGAGAATTCTTAGCGTTGTTCATTTGGATTAAGGTGTTGTTTTTAAATTATATATATATATACATAGTCATGACTGTGTTTGGAATCATTTTTGGCGGTGAGAGATTGAATGACTGACTCTTTATTTCCCTTGCTTACGGGAGGTTGCGATCAACCCTCGGACTTTGTTTTTTGTATCTCTTTTCCTACTTCTTGACTAAGAACTTGTTGGAATTATTTATTGTTAAAATAAACCTTTACACTTTTTATAAATCAGTGGCCACAACGATTGATCCTTATTCTTGCAGTCAGCGTTCCCCCCCTCAGACCTCACTTAATTTGACTGTGATATCATCCCTTGATTTCAATTTTCGCCAAAAAATTGCTCGACATGCTTGTTGCAGATCTTCCACTTCACCTGTATCGAGTCTCTATTAGGTTCATCATCCTTCCTAGCTGAGTTAAATGGTATTGCAATAATTATTTTATTTTCCACCTCTTATTTTGTGTCATGATGTCCATGGTTCCAAGGACTATGGTGTTCTAGTCGTGAATTCCTAACCTTTCCACCTGTGAATTTTTGGTGACTTACTCTCTTTACCCTAATTCCCTTGCAGTCACCCCAATGATTGGGTCGCTTCCTCTCTTCCTTTCCCCCACCTTTAATGCGACTGGGACGTCGACCCAACATGCTACCTATTCTGGCAGAAAATTTTAAATGGAAAATTGTGAATGGATTGGAGCGGATTTTGTGGCATTATCATTGTTTTTAACTTTCTGAATAACACTTTCATTTACCATAGAGTGGAAGTGATTGGTATGGAAATGTCAGAATGGAAGAAGTAAATGGCAGTGCGATTTCCTTTGTTGTTTTCCGAAATTCCTGAGTAACAGTGGCGTGGCTATTTTTATATCCGTTTAATGATTTAATGATGGATGTTGTTACTACAGATGTAATTAAAATAGCTAGCGTACCCACCTTTTGGTGATTATAACAATACTATAACAGTTAAATTGATTAACAATATTAAATTGTTTAAAAGTTTTTCTTTAGTTGAATTTGTTTTACAACTTCTTTTTGTATCAGTTCCTTTCCCTTGAATGTCTTCCAGATAAGACTCTAATAGGGTTGAAGGAACTTTTGGAATGCCTTTAATTCAATTGTATAAAAATTAGTTACTATAATGACTACTGTAAACTTACATGTGGAGTCTTAATGACAATTGTTAATTAGAAGACATCCGCTTATTCCTTAGTAGTGTTGTGAGGATGTATTTTTCAGAAATATGGTCAGAAAGGATTAATCCTGACCTTATTTTCCTTTAAAAAATTTATCCCAGTTCAAGGTGTCTCTTCATAAAACAACAAGTTACCTTTCTATTTTTATTTATTTTAATAAATAATGTGATCAAATTTAATATAAATAAAACACCTCTACTAGTTTATAATTGAGACATATGCCAAGACAAGAATAAATATAATAAATAAAAAGAAAGAATGTGGATGTCTAGAAACTGAACTAGATTTATATGTATATCTACCTTAAATTTTGTCATAGATCAAATTGTGCACCATATTAAGAATATCATCGAAAATAGAAAAATGAATGGAGAATTGTTGGAGTCATGGTTATGTAGATCTTAATTCGTTTGCGCCTTGAATTGATTTGATAGTTGTATTGCATCATGAATAGATGAGAAGCATGGTTGATTATGTAAGTATTCTCTTAGTGCTCTTAAAACAAAGTGGGTTACTCTTGCACCATTAAGAGATGTTGAAGTATGAACGAGTTGTATGGTTATAATAGAATGTATGCACCATGAAATTATAGGGGGTGAAACTGATTATGTAATTGATTACCTTGCTCCATGAATTAATTGATATTTATTTTGCATCATGATATGTATGGACAGTCATGGGTGTAGTTACTTCATCCCCCACTAAAAATGTTAGCTACAGTTGAATTTAATGAATGATTAATTCCACACGTTGAACTAAAGTAGATGTCTACCATTGCACCTTGAATTAAAATAAATTTGATTACATTGTGCCTGAACTTATGTAGTTTTATGATGGATTTAGTAATCAAATTCTCTTGCACCATGGAATTTATGTGATGTGTGATTGATTCATAGAACTTTATCGCACAACAATCGTCAATGATGTTTGTTGATTTAGCATATTTAGTTTTGGTCTTGATTGTGTTAGTGGGATGTTGACACCTCTTTGTTCCTCAGAACAGTGACCATCCTTGAGACCTTAAATGGTCAAAATCAATGGGAACCTGGGCTTGAGAATTGCTTATGTGTCCTGGAGGTCTTAACCATTGCAGGGTAGGATGGGCAGGTAGTAATTCTTATTTTTCGTCAGTTGATTGTCGTTCATTGCTTCGAGAGGCTTGATGTGATTTAGGTCATTATGTTGTTGTCAGGTGAGTTGCACATGTCACGTTCATCGTCATTTTGTGATGTAGAGTATAATTTATTTATTACCATTCTACACACACACAAAAAAAAAAATGCACTTGTTATGAGAGACTTGTGGTTGTAACTAAAAGGGAGGTATGTTACATAAAACGTGAGAAATCATTAACAAAAATGAGAACAAACCTCACTTTGTTGATCGATGGATGCATAAAATAACCCATAAGGTCACTATGGATCATATCTAAAGGTGAAAAACCTCTCTGAGACTTTCCTTTGTCGAATTTCTCTTGAGGGTTGTTAGGACCACACAATGTACCTTTTTGCCTATACTTTTTTCCACTATTATACTCTTGATCACCTATATTTAGACTCATACTATCGCTTTATCTGATCATCCCAAAGGTATACAACGTCCCTTCTCATTACTATACATTTAATCTGTTTTGCATAATATTTTACATCACTCTCGTACTTAACCATTGATTAGAAATGTATAAGTGTTCAAAACTGCAGATTTGCACTTGAGGCCTATTGCTGAAACACATAACTGTCCAAGGTCACTGTTGTTGAAACACAGAGTTGTCATACAGTTCGAGGTCACTGATGCAGAAACACAGAGCCGTTACACAGTCCGGAGTCGCAGATGCTGAAACACGGAGCTGTCACACAGTCCAGAGTTGCAGATGTTGAAACACAGAGGAAACTGCCAGGACCGACATTGCTGAAACATAAAGGAAGACGTCACAGTCAGTGGTCAACAAAGCTATAACCGTCTCTCCTACCCAAGAATGCCGACATAGTCAGAGCGCAATTTACGTGGCTAAAACAGCCCGCGAATCACGATGCTGAAACAACATCAGCAGCAATGAGAAGAAGTTGTTACACCAACTGTAACAACAATACCTCATTCAGCTCCTGTAATAGTATTCTGTTGCGCGAGACTAGGACATCCAATTCTGGTTTAGAAAGTAGATCTGACTAAAGATAGGACTCGGATACACATTGTAATTTTTGATCAATTGTATCGAAGGGATTCCCTCTTTAAATAAGAGGAAATAACCATTCAAGGAATCCAAGTTTTATGTATTGAAGAATATCCAGAGAAGAGAGACGTATTCTATATTCCAATTGTAATGTGATATTTTGACAGATGAATAGAAGACTGCTTTGAGTATCCTTCTCTAGCTCTTTCGTTTCAGGGGAATCTTGTGAGAAGGGAGGGCCCACCTTCTTCACAAGATTCACCCATTAGTTTAGAAGTGTGTTAGTACAATTTATGTTTACATTTTGAGTAACTTTCATTTTGCTGAAACACTGCTTTTAATGAATTCCGCTTTGCTGAAACACTACTGAACTCTGTCTTAGTTTATGAAATTCATAATTCTTTTTATCAACAATCTTGTGTGATGATTTTATAAGGCTAGCTAGAGATCGGGTTAAAGGTTCCTGCTCAGATAGGAAGGAATCCGAACACCTTGTCTTGTGTAGATTTCATTTAATTCTGCAAGTGTGCTAGCCAAAGATTGGGTTAAGGGTTCCTGCTCAGACGTGAAGGAATCAGAACACCTTGTCTTATGTATATTTCATTTAATTCTGCAAGTGTGCTAGCCAGAGATTGGGTTAAGGGTTCCTGCTCAGACAGGAAGGAATCAGAACACCTTGTCTTCTGTAGATTTCATTTACTTCTGTAAGTGTGTTAGCCAGGGATTGGGTTAAGGGTTCCTTCTCAGAAAGGAAGGAACCAGAACATCATGTTCTCTGTAGATTTCCATTATTCCTGCAGGTGTGCTAGCCAGAGACTGGGTTAAGGGTCCCTGCTCAGAAAGGAAGGGATCAGACTATCCTATTCTCTGTAAACCTCAACTTCACAAGTGTGCTGAACAAAAATAGGGCTTAAGGCTCCTGCTTAGAAAGGAAGGAACTAGACGGCCTTGTTCTCTGTTAGATAGAGTTAATTGTCTTCAGCTTACTGTTCTCATGAAAGAGTGTTAGTACTGAAGTCTCTGTTTGAGAGTAAGGGTCTTGTTCTCTGATTGCAGAATAGTTGTTCTTTCCCATTGCAAGTGTTATTCTAATGTAATCCAGGATTCTTAGATTAATATTTAAGATCTGCAATAGGGAAGTTGCTTTCCTGTGATTTAATCCAGAACTTTAGTTTATTCAAGCAAGTGTGATTCGTATAAGTTTCTCTACTACAACACTAAGTTGCTTTTGGAATTGAGCATATATAGTGCGTGGTTATATTTGAAATAAAAGACTTCCCTAGGTTGATAATTTATGTATCACTTGGTTGTTTGAATCAATTAAGCAATTATAGTGACCAACATTTTGGCGTCGTTGTCGGGGAAGATAGCTATAGATTTCAAAAGAATTTATGATTTCTTTTCTTTAGATAAAAAGAATGCATGAAAAACCCCAAGGACACTAACCCTATAGGTGGAAAAGGAAAAGGAAAAGGAGGAAGAAAGACTTACATTGACGAAATTTTATCAAAGTCTGAATCTGCTGCTCAACGACCAAACCTTCGAAAACAGAACTCCCAGCCTTCATTTCAAGAAATTTTTGGAACAGGGAAAGAAGTTTAGAGTCCTGAGACAGTCCAGAAGCCAGTAGGAGACATTGAGGATAGAGCAAGTGCAGCAGGGGAGCAGACAGAGGAAAACATGGATGAATACAATGAAGAATTGTGTCACGAAGAACAGGAAAATCTTGAAGGAGAGGTAAATGATGAAAATTATTTATCTACATTAGGATTTCCTATTGGTGATCTTCCCAGAGGAGTAGCCCCCATGAAAAACATCCCACTCTCAGCATTACCCAATTTTCATGGTTTATCTTGAGAGGATCCTGATGAATTTCTGTTTGAGTTTGATATATTATGCAGAAGTTACGATTACGTTTCTAATGCTCAAAAACTAAAGTTATTTCAAGCAACACTAAAAGGGAGTGCACTAAGATGGTTTATGAGTCTTGGAAGCCATGTAATCACAACATGGGACCAAATGAAACAAAAATTCTTGAACAAATACCAGGACTACTGTCGAACAAGGGAAAAGAAGGAGGAGCTATTTAAGATGATGCAGAAAGAAGACGAGAATCTAGAGGACTTTGTAGAAAGGCTACAATACAATCTACAAAGATCCAGTCATCCCAATGTAGGTAAGGATATTCTGAAAACTATTGTATTAAAAGGGGTAAGGGATGACTCTCTGGATATGCTAAATATGCTTGCGAAAGGGGACATATATAAGGAGTCATACGATGAAATTGTTAATTTATGCAAAAGATGTTCAAAAGGAGCTTCAAGAAATAGATCAAATAGCAGGGACACCACATTTTCAAGAGTCCAAAAATCAGCCAGTGGTGGAGAAACAAGAGCCGAATAGGTAATCCACTTGAAGGTTTTAAAACTGAAATGTTAAGCTCTTTTTCCTCACAAATGGATACCCTGCAGATTAAGAAAAAACAAGCAGAAGCAAAAGAAACCTTCTCCATCTTTTGTTCTCAGTGCAGAGATAAGAATCCATGAAGAGAATGTCCACTGGACAAGAAACCAATCTGCACTATCTGTGACAAAGATCATGATACCCAAAATTGTCCATCTTTACCAGGGATCAAGGAAGCGTTACAACCAACGGACGAAGAAGCTGAAGCTGTCTAACTAATGACACAGAGGATTCAATGGAAACCGTGAGGACAAGGTATGAACTCTAACATGCCATTTGCATCTTCTAATCGTTGGAACAATTACTCTTCTTTAAATCAAATGAGTTACCCCTACAACCAAATGCAATACACTAATCAAATGAATTACCCATCCACGCAACAAACTTACCCACCCATGCAGCAAACTTACCCACCCATGCAGCAAAATAACCCACCCTTTGTTGATCCCTCAATGTGGACCCCTTGGCCTCCACAACAACAATAACCATATCAGAATCAATGGAATCAAAATTGGAGAGGACAACAGCCCCCCTTTCAAAATCAATTACCTCAATTCTCTCAACCACTCTCCTTACCAGTAGGTACTCCTCCAATCAATCAAACGATGAGACCCCAGCTACATGTACAACCTAACCCCAACCCGAATAATAAAGTTGTGTAGTGCATTGATATTTATAACCAGCCTACACTTTCCCTTCTCCCTGCGCAATGCAACGATATTCACCTTCGATCTAGGAGAATAGTGGAACCTACCATAGCTGATGTGACCTCTTCTGATAAAGAGGAAACAAAGGAGCATGATGTACCTGAAAAGGTACAATCATCCTCTAACAATGCTCCTGAAACAACAACACCACCATTTCCTGAGCGTTTAGCCTTAACCAAAACGCCTGAACCACCAGCCTTTAATCTTCTAGGGGAATTACAAAGTTTATATGTCAAAATTCCCCTACTGCAAGCACTCATAGATGTACCTATATATGCTAGGACAATGCGATATATTTGTATTAAAAAGCCGGGTAGGAAAACTAAGGATCCCCTTACAGTCCATGTTATGGGAGATCTGTCTGCATTAATGTCAGGCAAGACTCCCCCAGTCAAATATGGTGATCCTGGCCACCCTACTGTTACAGTACAAGTTGGAAAAATGATAATCCCTCAGGTCCTGGTAGACTTAGGTGCAACCATCAATATCATGACCTTGGAAACCTTACAAATTCTACAATTAAAAGATCAAGTCAGAGATACCCCAACTATCCTAGAATTGGATGACCGATCCACAATTAAACCAGAAGGAGTCATTGAAGACCTCAGCATCTCTATGGAATCCTGGAATTACCCTGTTGACTTTACAGTGTTGCAGCCCAAAACAAAGTTGGGGGGCCATGCTCTAATTCTGGGTACACCTTGGCTAGCCACAACAGATGCTTTTATCAGCTGCAGATCATGCTCAATGACAATTTCAAACGGTTATGAAACTAAGCAGCTTACCCTCTATCCTCATGCTACACCCCTGGTTAATAATGATAATTCCGTATGGGTAGATTTTGAGGATCAACCTAATCAACCTCTTTTGACTATCGGACAAGCTTTAAGCCTAAAAGACTCTACTGAGGATGAAATTATCAATAATTTTATTTGTGAGTCCTCCTCTGTCACTCCACAAATTCATAATCAATTAACTGCGTTGTTGGAGTCTGATAATCAAGAAGACCTCAATTCAGGAATCCCACCTCAATCACCTAAAACCATCTCCTCCAAAAGCATACCGGTCGAAATTGAACCTGGCAAAACATTAAATATAAACCCTCATTTGACAAATGCTGAAACACAACAGTTAATGAAGTTACTTCGGGAAAATAAAGAAGCATTCGCATGGGATTACACAGATATGAAGGGAATCCCTCCTGAGTTATGTAATCATAGAATATATATTAAGGAAGATTGTCGGCCAATCTGCCAACCTCAGTGACGAATGAACCCGAACTTAAGAGAAATTATCAAAGAAGAACTTCAAAAATTGCTCAAAGTAGGGTTTATCTATCCTATATCAGACAGTGAATGGGTGTCCCCATTGGTAATAGTTCCTAAGAAGAATGGGAAATGGAGAGTATGTGTGGATTACAGAGATTTAAATAAAGCCACTCAGAAATATCACTTTCCATTACCATTCATTGATCAAGTATTAGATAGTTTGTCATGGAATAAATTTTTCTCATTTTTACATCGTTTCAGTGGGTACAACCAGATTAAAATTGCACCTCAAGTTCAATATAAGACCACCTTCACCAGCCCTTGGGGAACATTTGCTTATAGAGTCCTTCCATTTGGACTATGTAATGCACCAACAACCTTCCAAAGGGCAGTTTTGGAAATTTTTTATGATATGCTTAATGACTCTATGGAAATTTTTATGGATGACTTTACTCCTTATGGTGTTTCTTTTCAGGAAGCACTGGAAAACCTTGAGAAGGTACTTAAACGATGCATACAAGCCCAAATCTCCTTAAGCACAGAAAAATGCCATATGATGATGAGTGAAGGAATAGTGCTTGGACATTTTATCTCATCTCAAGGAATTCAGGTAGACCCATCCAAAATACAAGTCATTAAGGATATTCCTACTCCAAAAACCCAAACAGAGGTAAGAAGATTTCTAGGACATGTTGGATACTACAGAAGATTTATTAAGAACTTTTCCAAAATAGCCTCCCCCTTGTTTGTTTTACTGATGAAAAATGTTGAATTCAATTGGACCAATTTTTGTCAAGAAGCATTTAATACACTTAAACATCAGTTATCTACAACTCCTATCCTTAGAGGACCTGATTGGACATTTCCCTTTCACATATCCTCCGATGCTTCAGACACTGCTATAGGAGCTATCTTGGGACAGGAAGAAGATCATCTCCCTTATGCTATATATTTCATCAGCAAGAATATGAGCCCTGTTGAACTCAATTATACAGTCACTGAGAAGGAATTCTTAGCAGTTATTTATGCAATCAATAAATTTAGACATTAAATTACTGGCTATTCTACTTTTGTCCATACTGATCACTCGGCTATTAAGTACTTAATGAATAAACCTATCACAAATGCTAGAGTCACCAGATGGCTACTATTATTGCAGAAATTCGATATTACAATTGTAGATAAACCAGGAAAAGAGAATGTAGTTGTTGATTTCCTTTCTCGATTGACACTTAATGATGATAACCTAGTAGATGATTCCTTTCCTGATAAATATCTATTTGCAGTTTCTTCTCACTCACCTTGGTATGCAGATATTGCTAACTACTTAGTTGCAGGGAAGTTACCATCACACCTATCTTACCGAGAGAAGAAAAGTATTATTCATCAAAGTGCTCGGTATAGTTTGATAAGTGGGTACCTTTTCCATACAGGAGCTGATCAAGAGATTTGAAGGTGTGTTAGAGAAGATGAGGTGTATGATCTATTGAAATCTTGTCATGATGGACCTTGTGGAGGGCATTTTGCTGACAAGAGGACAGCATATAAAATTCTCAGGATGGGGTACTACTGGCCCTCACTCTTCAAAGATGCAAAGAAATATGTCAAGGCCTGTGATAGTTGCCAAAGAGTAGGCCAACCTAACCATAGAGATGAAATTCCATTAAACCCCTAGGTAGTACTTGAACCATTTGAAATATGGGCCTTAGACTTCATAGGACCCATCAACCCTCCATCCAATCAAAAAGTTTATATACTAGTCTGCACAGACTACATGACTAAATGGGTGGAAGCCAAGGCACTCCACAGAGCGACTGAAGAAGCAGTTATAGATTTCTTATTTAAATACATCTTCACCAGATTTGGAATGCCAAGAGAATTAGTTACAGATGGAGGACCTCCTTTCTCTTCTCATGGGTTCAAAGCCACCCTTTAGAAATATCATATTCAGCAGAGAATGACTACAGCATACCACCCCCAAGCCAATGGATAGGTGGAAAGCACAAACAAAGTAATAGAAGCCATTCTCACAAAAACAGTGAAGGAAGGTAGAAAGGATTGGTCCTACAGGCTCCTTGAAGCACTATGGGCCTACAAAACTACCTGGAGAAATACTACAGGATTTTCTCCCTATGAATTAGTATATGGAAAGAGTGTTGTTTTTCCTGGGGAATTTGA
The DNA here is from genome assembly GCA_009831015.1 of Picea engelmannii. Lineage (NCBI taxonomy): Eukaryota > Viridiplantae > Streptophyta > Pinopsida > Pinales > Pinaceae > Picea > Picea engelmannii. Next base: position 77,486 of record ML825995.1, on the reverse strand, counting down.
GATAAAAACCTTAAGGACTTAGCTGTCAACCTTGATATAACTGATGCACAAACAGCCAGGTTGCAACAACTTAATGAACTAGAGGAGAAAACACTAGATGCCATTCAACAAACAACCATAATTCAACAGCAAAGATCACAATGGCATGACAAAAATATCAGGAACAAGCAGTTCCAAAAAGGTAATTGGGCCCTACTGTATGAATCCCGGTTCAAAGAATTTCAAGAGAAACTGCGTACAAGATGGCTTGGACCTTACGAAGTAGACACCATTTTTCCCAATGGAACAGTAAGGCTCCTCACAATCGATGACTCCAGAACTCCGTTACTTGTAAATGGTCATCGGCTCTGTCTGTACCAGCGACCTATCTCTAAAGAAGATTTTAAGGCCACATGCATGGAAGACGCCCATTTTCTCTTCGTTGAGGGGGTCTCTACCCCTAATAACAAATAATTCTTTTAAGTTAATTTTCTTTAGTATTAGATTAGATTAGATCTTGTTTACTAATAATACTTGTCAAGAAATACCATGCTACAGTCGATTTTTTTGCAGACTCCCGATCGAAGCACAGCCACTAGAAGAGGATGATTCCACTTCAAAGAGACGAGATTTCACGATGCTCAAACACCACTGTTCAACACTGCTGACTTTCACGATGCTGAAACACCACTGTTCAACACTGTTGACTTTCACGATGCTGAAACACCACTGTTCAACACTGTTTTCCTTCATTACTGAAACACCAAACTCACACCTTTTTCCCCCATCATGGATCGGCAACCTTTTCCCCACTTTTTCCCATTCCCTCACCATCCTTCATCGACGAAATAACTCCGTCCAGCAATTGTTTCACCTTTTTCCCTTCTGTTGCTGAAACACCATTACCAACAACTTTTCACTATTTCTCCCCGATGCTGAAACACCGTTGTTCAACACTTTTCTTTTTTTCCCACCCCCAAAACACTCCAGTCTGCCATTCCCTCACCATCCTTCACCGACGAAACAACTTTGTCCAGCAATTGTTTCACCTTTTTTTTTTCCCTCTGTTGTTGAAACACCATTACCAGCAACTTTTCACTTTTTCCCGATGCTGAAACACCACTGTTCAGCACCGTTGACTTTTTCCCGATGCTGAAACACCATTATTCAGCACTTTTGACTTTCTTCCGATACTGAAACACCATTCATCAAGCAATTCTTCATCTACAACAATTGTTTTGTTCTTCTCTGTTGCTGAAACACCGTTCTTTCACCATCGTATGTCAGCAAGCTTCTACACCCTCAAATTATAGTTTGTCCCTCTAGTCAAAAAACCTCGACACAAGCAAAGGTCTCCGCTACGACAGGACTACCACGGACAGGCATGATATCTTTTTGGCAGAACGAATCAACCGGTAAGGCGAGGTACGTAAATATTATGTAATTCAGTTAGACTATAGTTAATGAGAAAGATTTTAAGCCATTATGACCATTCAAGTGCCATTATTACTAATCGCACTTGACGGGAGGGGAAGTACACATCAAATCCGCGATACCATCATTTCATCGGATTTCACCGCCGCCAACCCCTCTTCATCACCTTTTCGCGCATTTAACCACTATTCCTGCATATAACCCCTCGAAAATACTCATTTTGTGCCAGAGATGATACAAAAACTCTCGACGTTGTATCTTACTAAGCTAGTAGCCATGGGAGGAGCTGTCATACACAAGGAACCCACTACCACAGTATTTGCTCGAACACTATCCAGCAGCATATCAAATCTTCGAGCAGGCAGGGTGGCTTAATTACTTCCGTAGACTTCAAGGATTTAATGAACAACAAGTCCTACAGTTTTCCCAAAATCTTCAGGAGAACCACTCTGTCGCCGCAGGCATCCGAATATCTATAACAGAAGAAGACATATCAGAGGTCTCAGGCTTCCCCATTGACGGCACTTGAAAGTTCAGCCGAAAGCATATCATCGAGGATGTCCAGCAGAGTTTCTTCCTGCCTGAGGAAAGAATTGTATTGAAGGGCAGGGGTGTTCAGCTCAGCTCACTGCCACCCCCATGGTCGTAGGTCACTAGATTCATCAAGCACTACCTGACCTACGAAGTTCGCTATCAGGTAGTCTAACAACATGACTTTCTTCTACTTTCTCATTTAAGGCATAACAGACGGGTCAATATTCCCTATTATTTGTTGGGTTGTTTGAAGAATATGGCACATTACTGTCGAAAGGAAAAAGATCCAACCCTGTCACTTACCCACCACCGTCTTGTTCAATTACTCATCAACAAGGGTTTTAACCAACAAAACCGTCCACTAGATAACCCACCCATAAACCCTCAACCAGCTGTCGAAATTCCCCAGGAGCAACAACAGCAAAACCCCCCAGACTTCCCCGAAGTACCCAATATCCCGCCCACAGAACCAACCAGTCGATTCAATTCCCCTACCCCACCAAATCCACCACATACCCTACCAGAGTCATCCACTCCCGCCCTTCATATTCTCAGTGATGACTGTAAACCAGAAAATGTCGCCTGCCCTATCATCCAGGAAAGACCTCCACAAAAACGAAAACAGATTGCCCCCTTTCCACCCTTCTTGCGCAAAAATCGAACAAGAGCCTCAATGAGGCCACCCTTGATGACCACTACCCTAGACACCCCACCAATTCGACTAACACCCCGTCCACCTCCAACCTTTCCAATCCCGGGATCTTTGCCTATTCCAACCTCAGTGGCTGAAACACAAGAACCAACCACTGATATTGAGTTACAGGAACCAGATGCCCATACATAATTTGTTTCAAGTAAATTAGATGAAACACAACTAGCTACCCATCCAGTGGATGAAACACAAGAACCAACCACTGATATTGAAATTGAGGAATCTGAGACCCCGAATGCTGCCACACTACCCTCCTCAAATCCAGTGGTTGAAACACAAGAACCAACCACTGATATTGAAATTGAATTACAGGAACCAGAGACTCTGAATGCTGCAACACTACTCTCCCCAAGCAAAGTAGCTGAAGAACCAACCACTAACATTGACATTGAGATTCAGGAATCAGAGGTTGAGGGTGTTGAAACACTACTCTCCTTACACCAAGAGGCTGAATCACAAGCATCAGTTGCCATTCCTGTAGCTTCTCCACAAGAACCAACTCATGAGGCTATGACTGCCACACAAGAACCAGTCATCTCTCAATCTAAACAAACAATGGCCGATGTCTTGGAAGAAAACAACTTTTTAAAGTCTCAATTGGAAGCATATCAGCAAGAATTAGCCAAGGCTAGGGAAGCATATGAAAAAGAACTAAATTTGCACACCTTAGCTCGAACAACAACTTTGTCAGAGGATACTACAGAGAGCGTGTGTAAAGAGTACATGTGTTGCCAATGTGGCGATGTTTACCATCAGGCAGGCTATAAGGTGATTCAAGTCCCAGTGCCAGGGGCAGCCCCTACTCCTTCACCTTTTGAAGTCAAGGAAGAACCTGCTGCAACACAAGAACCAACAGGCCCTAGTAAGCTCAAGACTGAACCTACTGCAACACAAGAACCAGCAGGCCCTCCCAAGCCCAAGGAAGAACCTGCTGCAACACAAGAACCAGCAGGCCCTCTCAAGCTTAAGACTGAGCCATGCATTGCAACAAAAGAAGCCCCTACCTTTGTCAGCAAGGTTGTACAGACAATGCCCATGGAGGAATTTAAACCTCCCAACCAGATCAATCTCTCCACTTCCAGGGAATAATTTACTCAAACCTTACCACATCCCACTACTTCCAACGCTGAAACACAGACTCAACTATGGGATGAGCATGCAAAAATACAAAAATGGAAGAAACAGTATGCTGAAACATAAGCCAAAAATCTGCAAGTGCACAAACAAATCTGGATAAATCATACTTACTCAAATTGGGAAGCATTAGAACAGATACGCCAGGAAGATCGTGACCTTAAGAAGAAGAACAAAGAATTCAAAGGCAAATTCGTCCTGGTCTTTGATTTGGTGCAGAAGCTACTGGCCACAAGGAAGCCATCTTGTAACTACTCCTTATTCCTGATGGAGAGACTCACATGGTTTCAGATCAAATCCATTTTAGAAGGTAAACCCCATGCAGTAATACAATCAACAGATTTTATCAAAACTTTTGTAGCTGCCTCTACCAGGGATCAACACCTCCTCTATGAGGCATACTTTCATAATGAGGCTATTCCAGAAAACAGGTTGCTAAACATAAATCCCCTTGTTGGGGACATTCAAATTCGAGCATTCACCTCCTTTCTCCTTAATCAAATCATTTGGCAAGATGAATTTTTGGCTGCCAAGCACAATGAAGATAATCGCCTCCTCTGGATTCGACCAGAACCACAGAGAGAAGCTACCTTTATCTCGCAATATTATGAGTTCTTAAAACAACCAAGGGTGACTGAACATGTTCAGCAGCTACAATCAGAATTGCTTCAGGATTGTGAACACATCATCATATCCATAGAGGTTCCTGCCCTCCAGGCCAATAACCTGTTTTGGCAGCAATCCATGGAGAAGAGACAACAGCACAATCCTTTGGTCCTGCCAACCTATAAATAGCAATTTCCGGGATACCCAACTACATCCAGTGTGTTAGACATTGTGTTGAAAACTGGATAGGGTACCGATTTTATTTTCCCATTCTCTGGTTGCCAATAGAAATGTATCAAGTCAGTTATAAGCTGCCTAAGAAGGCAGAAACAACAGCATGGCAAAGATTACAACAGGTGCAAGGGTTCAGAATGCCAACGGACAGTACCTCCCAGAGTTACTGCTTAAGTAACTTACATGATCAGAGTAGGTGTCCAGACTCTAATTCAGAGTGAGTTGCCTGAGGACATGCAAAACCTTGAGTTGGGGGGGATGTTAGGACCACACAATGTACCTTTTTGCCTATACTTTTTGCCACTATTATACTCTTGATCACCTATATTTAGACTCATACTATCGCTTTATCTGATCATCCCAAAGGTATACAATGTCCCTTCTCATTACTATACATTTAATCTATTTTGCATAATATTTTACATCACTCTCATACTTAACCATTGATTAGAAATGCATAAGTGTTCAAAACTGCAGATTAGCACTTGAGGCCTATTGCTGAAACACAGAACTGTCCAAGGTCGTTGTTGCTGAAACACAGAGCTGTCATACAGTTCGAGGTCACTGATGCTGAAACACAGAGTCGTTACACAGTCCGTAGTCGCAGATGCTAAAACACGGAGCTGTCACACAGTCCAGAGTTGCAGATGCTGAAACATAGAGGAAACCACCAGGACTAACGTTGTTGAAACACAAAGGAAGTCGTCACAGTCAGCGGTCAACAAAGCTATAACCGTCGCTCCTACACAAGAATGCTGACATAGTCAGAGCGCAATTCACATGGCTGAAACAACGCACAAATCGCGATGCTGAAACAACATCAGCAACAACGAGAAGAAGTTGTTACACCAGCTGTAACAACAATATGACGCAACCTGCTCCTCACCGAGCTGTCTGCGCCCACCAGGACCTTCTATCTCTCTCTCGGGCCCGAAGAGTCAATGCTCTTGCTTCCGGATGTCGGGAGTTCGGACTTCGGGAGTTCGCGTTCCACGCGAACACAATTTGC